>JAVSBS010013342.1:21026-48926 GCA_033124195.1 Coracias cyanogaster
GTTGGACTTGATGACCCTGGAGGTCCTTTCCAACCATAACGATTCTGTGATTCTGTGATTCTGTGATTCTGTGATTATTTAACATGATGATCCGGATATGGCTTTCATCTGAGGAATGCCTTCAACTTCTAACTCTGAAAAGTGGAGAGCAGATACCAGAGTAAGGATCTTTTAATACTTACTCTACTTCTCTTACTCTAAGCGAGACAGGTCTTGGGCTTAAGAATGAGCAATGACCATTTTGCTGTATGTGTCACCCTACTATTAAAATCACTGCACCTTTATTTGGACCTTATAAAAGAGAAAGTGATTGCTGACTAGCAGATCAAATGGAATATCAGAACAAAATTTTTCTGGATTATTTCTTTTATCAACATTAAGAATGTTTATGGACAAGAGGAAGTGCTTTACTCTTTTTAATGGTAAGATTCATCCCAGCTATTTTAATGTGTTTACACTGCTGTAGGCGTTTGCATCTAAAGAGGTGATCCAGACTGCCTTTATAATCTCCAGAGAAAAACAGGCACTTTTGAGGCCAAATTTATCTGTTCATTTGCCTGGTTTTAGATGTCTATTGCCAGGTGAGATTGATCTTTCCAGTGTCTCATTTTTCTCTTTTGACTGTGAAGGATATCAACACAGCTAGCTCAGTGTTGATGTCTACATTAACAGACATTAAATTTGGACAAGCAAATCCCACCCTTCCTTCCTCTATAACCGATGGCACAAATGATCCTGCTTTTCTAACATGAGACTCCAAAACTGAAACTTTTCCAGCTCTTCCCTGAGTACATCTTTCATTTCAAATCTACTCAATTACATTAATCATGCCTTATGCCTCTCCACTATTATTTCATTATCTAATGATGGTATCAATCAACAATAACTGAAGGAGGTAGAACATACAAGTACATAAGGGGAAAGATATGATCAGGCAAAACCATGTTCAGATGGTATGCTTCTAACATTCCTGTTGCATCTAGGACTAGAAATCTGATATGTGAGGTATTATTCAATTATCTTGCTTTAATAGTTAACAGATCATTCCTGTTATATCCAATAAATCCTATTGATTGAATGTAATCAGATATTGGCCTATGGTCAAAACAAAAACCAAAATACAGCCCAGCTGACCACAATGTGTCACGGCCAAAATAAGACCTAGAATTTTTACATCTGTATAGCTTAAAATTTGTCCAGAACTGGGAATTTTGTCCCCTGCACTGAGAAGGAGCATAATCGAAACAAGGAAGTAGCCTTAGTCCAGCTAGGGTGGATTTCATTACATCAGAAGGAAAAATAAATCCAAGCAAAACCACTCCTTCTTGGAAACTTGTAGCCTAACTTTATTTTTTTCTTTCCCTCTGTGTGCTTTTTGGCAGATTTCAAGGAGCAGGCGCATTGGTGACTGCAAACATCTCTGTTGTTGACTACCTGGCAGATCACTGGAGACACCATTAAAGGAAGCTGTCCATGCTTTAGCCCATCATATCTTGATTTCAACTTCTATTACGTCCAGAAATGCCAGCATAGCACCTAACACAAACAAAGCCCTCATAAACAAGTTGTGAGTACCCAAACATCAGTGTTGTTCATGCATGAACCCAATGATCAGCAGGTACTGTACCCAAGCAAGCTGCCGCTCCCACCATAGCATAAAGTCCCGGTGTGACACAGTCTGCCCCAGGTCTGCACCAGTTCCTGAAGATGATCCAGTCATGATGGTGATATGCCAGCTGCTCTACTCCAATCCCAACCATCCTGCCAGCCATGGCTCCAACAGCCATGCTGGGAATGAAAAGGCCTGAAGGGATCTGGAATAAAATACAGACACATGAGCACCTTAACAAAGATGACTAATAATGAACATATTGATAAACATTTTTTATTATTAGCAGTAAAAGAACCCAGTTTTCTTGTTAAATGCAAGCTCAGAAGGCCATAGTCTTATGGCAGCCTACAACAGGGTTCCCCATGGTCTGAGAGAGGTTTCTGCAGTGACGGAGTTTGTGTGGCTACATGTGTGTTAATAGCTTTATAAAACATTAATGCATTTTTTAAAGTAATTTTGAATCCCACCTGCTGCACCACACTGAACTTGATAGACAAATAGTGATCCTGAATAACAGCCTGCTTTTAAAGTCAAGATGCTCCTGGTTTTGCCTTTATTGCTTTCTCAGCAGGAAGTCAGGAGTGGCTGATGGTTTTGTCATGGGCTTGAGAATAAGCTTAACTGAAAATAAAATCTTGATTTCACCCTCTATCACATGGAGTACTTTATAGTTTTATTACTACTCTTTCAGGCTAAATCAGACCAGATTTTAAATTAAATGTCAAATGCAGAATAAAAATTCAGAGAAAGGAGCCTGACTGCTCAGAGGCAGATATTTCTTCATCTCAGTTTGCTATATATTTTCCAGGAAGTTCTGTGAATCATTACCTTGATGTTTGCTATACAGACAAGTCACAGATCATTAAAAAATAGTATTAAAATGAGAAGGAAAAAAACTATAATAAATATTCACTTTGCCTTGGCTAAGTGCATTTCTTCTTAGATGTCAAGTGCACCTTCAAGTTGGAGAGAACTTAGACGTGTGGCAAGGGCTTCCATGGAGTTTTCTTTCATTTTTAGGGAGGAAAGGCTGTTGCATCTTTTTAATTCAGGAAGTACACCTTGAGCTTCCTAGAGAACTAATCTCACAACCTCGGCGTGGCCCAGAGGCATTAGGGCTGATAACAGCAAGTACTATCTTCCCCACCACATAGTGTTAATTTTACTGATACAGGTGGATCGAGTATTCTAGATTTGGTAAGTAAAGCTATTTTGTCTGTTTTTTACAGCATAGTTGAAACTGTCAATTGCTTCTAACAAGTTTTAAATATATAGAATATGTAAAGGACTATGTATCAACAAAGAACCAAATTCAGGAGTTTTTAAACAAATTAACAAGCATAACAACTGGCAGCCAGCCAGAAATCAGTTTCTGTAGCGAAGGGCATCTCATTTCAAGTCCTTTTCCAGAAATATTACACCTACAACATCCAAGTGCCACATCCAGACTCCCACTTGTTCTCCCTGCTCAGGAAATCAGCAGGACTCAGTCACTGGTCCTGAGCGAACTTCTATCATTTGATAGCTCTTCTCATCAGATGGAAAAAACATGAAAAAAAAGCAAAACAGCTTTCTACTGTAGTTCAGGTAAAAGGCCTTTTAATATACGTATCCTCAGTTTAAGCACAGTGTTTAAGACAAAGATGAGACGCCTTAGCTTTGTGTGTGGCATAAAATACAGTGTATAACTCAGAAAAACTTCCCATCATCTGTTGCAGTCAAATCCAGAACTAAATGCTCAGATAATGGGAACTGTAGACAGACAGACACGTGTTTTATCCAGGCCCTAGCAATTAGATATATAAAACTCACCACAAACAGCTTTGTGTATATTGAAAGCTTGGATAAATTGTTCTTGGACCTTTCATCACCCATTAATGGGGAGAAGGAGGAGTGGAAGGAAAAAGCTGCAAATCCAGAATAATCAAATCATACATCTGTCAGTCCTCTCACACATTGCCTTTTTTTCCAAGCTACAGTGCTTAAAAAGATCAAAAAATACGACTTCTCAGCTACTTTTATATTTTTGTGAAGTTTAAAATGTGTAAATCAGTAAATTTCAAGCTATTACTTCCCTGACCTTTGTTACCTTGAGGAACATTAGGATATTAATCCAACAAGACAAACAATGCATACAAACCCTGAGAGAACTGAAAGACAGCTGCAGTGGGAATCATCTTGAACTTCCTTATTGGCAACAGTGGATTTAAATTCCCACCCAGATTTCTTTTTCACTTAATAAAGCCACAGATGGCTAGAAGATGGAAAAGCAGGGCTCATCCTTCTGCTGTGACAGGGGCCCACAGAGCAAGGTGCTGGTGAACCAGCAGACATCTCAACAACACCTGCATGGCTGGGTGTAAGTCAGAGGCACACGAGCCCTGCCAGAGAGACCACGGCTGCTGACTGCAACCCATCTATGCCCTGTGCTCATGACAACTTCCGTGCCTGTCCCCAATTTACCTTCATGCCAAAAGTGAAGATCGTGATGACAATTTTAAACACCAAAGCCAAGGCAAGCTGCCACATGGCGGTGTAGACTCCAGGGCCAGCAGGTCTGTCAGGAATGTCATCCACTGGCCGGGTCATGTTTGGGTCATTTATATAGTCGCAGAGCTGTGAGGACTCCAGGGCACCGCAGTCATTGAAGAGCTCGGAGATCAGCTCGCTGGTGCTCCTCCGGGTGTAGGGGTTGGGGTACGCGATGATGGCAGTGATAGCCGTTATCACTATGACTTCCAGGACAGGGTATTTGCCAAGTCTGGTGGTTTTTCGCCTCCTGCACCAGGCGATGTTGCATCGGATAAAGAGAGTCCCCCAGAGGCCGCCGAAGACGCCAAGAAGGATGAAGGGGAAGAGCTCAGCCATGTACCAAGGAGTGTGGTACTCCACATAGAACAGGACCAGTCGGCTGTTTCCAAAAGGATTGATGGACCTTAGTGTGAAGGCAGCCACAAGAGCAGCAAAAAATGACCTCCAGAGGGTTTTCAGAGGAAAGTAGTAGCTGACCTAAAACGAAGCAGAGACTGTAAACACTTCACTGTGTGTGACAGAGGGTGTTGGCTTTACTTGCCATTGCCATGTGTTTCATCTGTGATCCACATCTGACTTTAGTGGGAACACTAGCCCTTAATACATCCAGAACATGTCCACAAAGGTATCAGAAAAGGCATTTTTAGATTTCAGATAGGGAGCAGCAACCAGTTAAAAAAACCCAATAAATCTAAATCCAAAATTGCTGGCTAGAGATGATAAGACAAATGCTCAAGAGCTCAGCCCATGCAGTAACAAGCTGAAAGCTGGAAAAACCTCAGCATAGGGATCCATTTCCAGATTGAATCGTTTAATTTGTTTCCAGAAAGCCAGTGCTCTTCTCCTGCTCAAATTAGTCTAAAATACATGGTTACTTCTTATTACTAGAAATCAGATATTTTTTTTGCTTTAAAAGGAAAATAAGCATATAAATAGTTGAGAAATAAAGAAGAAACTTGGGAAAATGTATCAAATGAAAATATATTTATTGAAATAAGTGAACTGCCAGGTCTTACCTCTTCCAGACTGAAAAGCACACCTCCAATTGGAGCCCCAAAGGCAACTGAAACTCCTGCAGCAGCTGCAGCTGAAAGAACCTACAAAGCAAATATTTACATACAAGGCATGAGTCCTTTGAAACACTGAGTATTCAGACAGGGAAATTAAAGATTATGTGAGCCAATCTCACCTCTCTTCTCTTTCCTTCATTCTTGCTGTACTTTGAGAAGAGGCTGCTGAAGAAGTTTCCACAGCAACAGGCCACGTGGACTAATGGCCCCTCTTTCCCAAGGCTGAGGCCTGAAGATACCACCAGAACCAAGGTGACTGTTTTGATTAAAAGTGTCCATTTTCCCAGGTAGCCCCTAATAATGAACCCACTCAAGATGGTTTTTATCTGGAAAGCAGGAAGAACATGTTGAAGAGCTGAAGACACTTTTTCTACTCTGAACTTGCAAATGGATTTTAAATGCCAGTGGAGTGAAAAAAAAAAAGTTGTAGACTGCTTGAAAAGAGATAGTGATGGAAAGAAACTATAGGTAGGGCAACTTTCCCACAGCAATAACTGAGCAGGGGTTAAGCAGACCACGCTTTTACTGTTGTTGCGGGTGGTCCCCTGCATTGGTAAGAAGTCTCACAGAGATCAATAGAAATATGAAACTCTTACATATCTTCTTCTCTTACAGGATCTGAGTTAAACTAGACTCAACTTTAACAAAGCAGAAAAAAAGCAAATAAACAACCATAGACTTTTTCCAGTTAAAACAAACAAAAAATTCCCTTCTAAGTCTTTGGAATGCCCATACCATAAAAGCATGCAAGTATTATGAAATAAGAAAGTCCAAGAAATCTTCTTTTTACACATTTCCTCATAATTCTGTATGCGAGTGGCTAGAATAGAGCACAATGCACGTCATAACACAGGATGCAGAGTGGGATTTGGGTTTGGGCTCTAGCCCTGGAAACAGGCTGGAGCTGAGCATCACCTCACATAAGAGATTTACCACTCATAAACTAGATTTACAGTTAACTATGAAATTCTTTTAAAACCACTTACAGATACATCAAATATGTATCAAATACACATGTGACTGCTTTGAAATATGTAAATAACTAAAATATTTCAAATTATTTGCATTGGGTTTTGGTTGTTTTGGTTTTATTTTCCTAACTGGCTATGAAGCTTTTGGATGCTTCTCCTAGAGATGAAGAGAAAAAGTATGCCAAGATTTCTAAAATTTGGGCTGCTCATTCTGTCTGCCACATTCCTAAGTAATAATCCCTGTGGTTCTATAACACTTTTAACAAAAGACTATCTAGATTCAAAAATTTTGAGTAGCTATGCTGCTTGAATTACAGAGTTGTTTATTTAACAGCTTAAATATGGACTGAGGCTCAGTATGTAAAATATTGAAAACCAAGCAGAGATTTTGGCTGCCATAATCCTGTCACACCAGCATGATGCTGTGTACAAGGACACAATTTGCAGAAGATGGACACCAGACACTTTTTTCAGGTGTCTCAACTGATGGGCATCTCACATCTTCAGTACCTTAGGAAACCTTAGCTGTGCAGCCCTCCCTCCTCATTTTATTTTGGTTTTATTTAAAGCCTAGCATAGAAAATGACTGATTTTGTAACCGGCCCAAGTAATTTCAGCCAAGGAAGATTCTATATAATCTTCCAGTATGTGTCTCAGCCACAGAGAGTTGGAGTCCATAAAGTGATGACTGGGAGCAGTTGATTTTTAATTCAAGCTCTGGCAATGAAGAATTATGTACATTAATCTGTCACAATGACATTTAAACATTTAAAACTATGAAAAATGTAGATGGGCACCATAAAGGCATGTTAAATAAAGGAATGCAGGCAGATGAGATGGAAAGACAATCTTATTGTTTCTATGCTATCTCATAGTACAGTTCTGGAATAGGAAAAGGTGGCAAATTATCATTACTTTGTTTTGTTTGGTATTTGGATATTTATCCACAAAGAGAAACTCACCTCTGGGATTCCAGAGCCACAAGCGTAGGGAGCAAACACTCTGACCAGGGAGACTGCCAGGAAAGCAAAACATAGAGCCCACATAATGTATAGAAAATAGTTTAGAATGTAAGCACTTGCACCCTAGAAAAATAACAGTAACAAACATGGTTAGACAAATGCAGGTTGGTAAATCTCACACTTCTACTAGGGATCATGATGGCATGGAGCCTGGTCTTTTCATTTACATGCTAGCTGCTGCTTTTCCTCAGCAAAGGCAATACTCCACAAATTTTATTACTTATGGAAAGAAGCAGCGTACCAATATATACCTAGCTCCATCTGTACAATCTGTTTGTAAGGGACACAAACACCTTAAACAGAGCATCTTTCGAGCACTAAAAAATTAAGCCAACCACAAGTAGTTATGAAACATCAAACAAATCTGTCCTAAGGGCAAAAGTAATTGGTGATAAAAAAGCACGTAATGAAGGAATCTGTTCTGTTCATCCCAAGGCGGGTGACAAGGGATGAGACCCTGATACATCTTTTTCTGAGGGCTGGTATTCAAAGGTCAGCTCTCTATGCAGATGCTGATCTTTTCAAACAACATCCCTATGTATATCAGTAGTCAGTTCAGTTCACAAATGGGAAGGGTAAAACCATAAATAAATCCCTTCCTTCTATATGATGCTATCTGTGATAGGGTTGAAAATAATTTGAAAATACAATAGCTTGGCAGATCCTACTCAGACATATCTCAGTCATTTTTGCCCTGATATTTTAAAAGCATTACAGCCAATAATAAAACCTATCTTCAAACTGAATAGCATTGACTTTACTGACAGAATGGAAATGCTAATGTTCATTAGCAGCAGTTGACTGTGCAGTGCATATTGAAAGCATAGTCAGTAGTGACCTTCAAGCTTTCTACCTATATCTCCAACGGTCAAGTCAAAACGGTTACTAAAATCTGCCTTAGAACATCCCTCCCTCTTCCCAAGCATAATTTTTAAAATTAATTTTAAAAACCCCACCTACACAGACAAAAGATAATCTAGTCAGAGGCATCAAATTGATATAAGGAGCTTAAGGCTTCAAATGTTACCCTCCAGCAACATGACACTACAGAATAAAAGGCAAGATGAACCTCAGTGCATTAATTGGTACGAATCCTTCACCTCTAGCTGAACTCTTCCTACTGGATGCAATCCCAGCTGCTTAAGAACATTGGGCCCCAATTTTTGTTCTGCAGGACAGCAGCCTGGGTATTAACAATATGATAAATCAATTAGGAAAACAGGCACTAATTGGTTGTATTGTACCTTCAATTAACAGAGCTGGCCAAGCCCAGTTCTCAGTCATAAAAACCTAGAGCTGAGAAGTCTGTCTATGTCAAAGCCTGCTAGGAATCAAGCTTTAACAGCATGGATGCTTGCTAGCCTCATTTTCCAGGTCTCTGAAAAATTGAAAAAACAGTAAAGGAACAATTGCTCTTCTCCTTACGGATATATATGGAAGAAGGGCAATTTGTTACGGTCCTCTTGTGCTTGCTGAATTTAGCAGCTGGTTTTGGTGACAACAGTAGAAGAGCAATACGATGCTACCTCCCAATGCCCTGAGACTAAGCAGTCATGGATATCACACTTACAATGATTGACATCTGTTGGTAGTAACCATGGATCTTTGTTGCTACAGCTGAAGACAGTCTCATGAATGTCTTCTCCTAGTGCCTTCAATTGCAAACAGCTATGACAACATTTATTCTCCCTCCAGAGAAAACTCTGGATATGTTGCCCCAGGGCAAAATTCTCCTGTCAGTGTGAACCTGGAATAGCTCCAAAGACGACCAATGCCATTACAACAATTTGGCTTCACAATGTTGAACAAAAGCTGTAGTTTTGTTTCTAAATTCACTGGAGTCAAATTCACTTTGTTTCTTTCTACTTTTTCTTCTTTCACATCTCAGAAGACATATGAAAACTATGTCAGCTCATTACTGCAATCACACATACACCTACAGCACTGTGGCAGGACCCCACAAGAGTCTACGTGGCCAGTTCAGTCTTATCCCTTAGGACAACCTTCCTTGTTACATTTTCCAGATATCTGGCATTCTGCAGGCCCAATTGCAGCAGTTTCTAATGATTAATAATAAGAAAACCTTTGGGAAGAGAAGTAGTAGTAACTCAGTATGGCAAATGGCTCATTTCTCATTCATTACGTGCCATTACTAGGGCCCTGAATGAGTAAAAGTCTTAAGCATGTACACTGGAATCAGAGATGAAAAAAGCTCATCAGCAGAGATGATCCTGCTACGATCTTTTCAACTAGTAGCTCAAAGGATTCACCCTGGCAGCAATAGTAATGAAGCAAGTAGGGGGACTGAGCAAAATTTTGTATTTTAGTTTGCAAGACCAAGCGGTATTTTGGATCTGATGTCAGTTCAGTTTCAGTACAAATGGAACACAAATGCAAATAACACTCACAGGCTCAGAGTATGGAAATTAAACACATCCCTCAAGATGCCATTCAATGTTTATTTTCTCCAAAGGCCCAGAGCTCTACCCTGACTCAACGGGGGATCTCACAGCTTGCAGACTCCCTCCTGTAGACGTTACAGCAATGTGTCTTCTCAAGGCCCTCAAGACTGACAGATTCAAGGCTTCAAAACTGGGAAGGGGCTTCCTTGTCTTGCAGGTCTTGGCTTCATGATAGGCAATCCAGAAGCCCTGGGATGGGAATCCAGTCCATTGCTGGATCCAATGTCACAAACCATGGAAGATACAGGCTAATTTCCTCTACCCTGTATATGTGTAAAGCACCAGAAATGGGGTCCTCAGCTCCAGTGAAGTTGAGGCTGGGACCAAGCTGGATCTACAGAATCCAGGTCTAGTTCAAGTAGGTGGCATCTCTGATGTGCTTTAACACATCGACTCCTCCAGGGAACTTGAGGTTTTGAAACTCTCACATCAAAAAAAATTCTTCACTTGCTCTTTGGAAGCATTTCAGGACCCAAGAGATGAAGGATATAAATGGCCTACAAAACAATGATGAGGGAAGAAAACATAGCCTGGTATGTGTCTGATGTGCCATTATGTTTTTCATAACAATTTAGATCAAGTATCTGCTATGGGCTCCTTTTATAGGAGGACTAGAATGAAAACATTTTTCAGGAGATGCCATAAGAAATGTCATAATCCTCAGTGAGAACATGTGTACAGAGTTTATCACAGACATAAATTGGCAAAACCATAAGGAAGAACTGATCTAAATCTTGGTCCTCAAAATGTCAAATTTAATTGGCTACACGCATAAAAGAAAAGGCATGTCTGACTAGAGTACCTTTAGGGAAACTGCTCCAAATACTTCTTGTATAAAATATGCTCCAAATAAGTCCTTCTGTGCACTGCTGGTTTATAGGGCTGTTAGGCAAACGTTGGGCACAAAGTGGAGTAACGTATCAAAAAAAAAAAAAAAAAGAAAAGGCAAAATTATCCTGAAACTCTGTCAAATTTGGTGTATTTTGATCTCTCCTACAGTCCTCTACAGCTGCAGGAATCATGCAAGGCTTGGCCATATCATAAGCCTTTTGCTCCTATATAGAATTTTTAGTTTCCATGTTCACATTTTTGTTGGGCTTTGCCTGGGATTTCAGTGTAACAGTAATAGACAGCTATATTATTAATATTTACAGCATCCATTGGGCCATGGCAGCTAGAAACCCACAGATCTAAGAGGCCCGTTAAGAGGTTTTCTGTTATGAGAAAGAGCCTAAAACTAAGCCAAGATGAACCTTTTTTTTTTCCAGTGTGACAGTACACTGCAGGGTGAGAAGCCCAATTTGCATATAAAATAAGTAAAGTTTCACAGTGCCAGCCTAGCTGATCCCTTTCTTACAGGCCACAGCGTCCAATGGTCCTGACTGCTGATTTTGGGTAGCAGGTGAAAGCAATAAATTTTCCAAAGGATATGCTCCATTTATATATTCCAGCCTTTCAGAGTAACAGCATGTCAAACACATGCACAGGATTTCCAAGTCCCGTAACAATTGTAACAGTCTCCTCTTTTTTCCCTTTCCCACATTTTTTCGTTCTCTTCAATTACAACATCGTCCCAAGTCCTGCAACTTTATACCAGGGTAATATTTCTTCACTGTTAGTTACAAAGACACAACCACGCAAACCATCTGTTGATGAAGACGAGTGTGAAGCTCTGGCAAAGGGAAGCTTGGCACTTGCAGACAGGCAACTCCGCAGAGAGATTTTTCCTGAGATTAAATGGTGAGCACCCCACTACTTTCACTGCGGTTAATTAGAACTATGGAAAATTGAGCTATGCATATTCACAGACACTCTCATCTAGTACCACTTGTACAGTAAACCTAATGTGGCACTGAAGGGAATGTGAATGGCAAACTTGTGTGGTGATAAAGGTGTCCTCAAATGCTTTCTGTAGGACCAGATCATCTTGCCACTTGGGGAAGATCTGAGACAATCTCTCCAAGTCACCCATTTTTTAATTGCCTGGCTGAAGATTATTTGTCCCATAAAAGGATATATTTTCTTCTCCTAGTATTGACCAAACTGCATTGCCAGGTATTTTTTTAAGAGTTCCATTACATACTTTAGCCAATTCTCTTCAAAGCCACAAATCATCTCACCTCCATGTTGTATTCAATTTTTGTCATATTCAAGTCATCTGCAGAAATGGGGCAAGGGAAGGGAGTTCAAGATAAAAATTCTGCCCAAAAAGTTGAGTTGTGAAGTGATCAATATTATTCAATACATTGAATAGCTTAGGTTGAAAATAAAATGTCTTTTATATATAGATATTTTTTAAAGAATACAGAAAGACTGCTTTTGATTGTCTTCAAAATGAAACTTTCATCTGCTTTGCCTTGAAAGAGTATAACTTGCATTTATAATTCCTACAATTTTGAAAAAAAAAAAGATAGAAAAAAAATTCTTGAAATATAAGTGTCATGTCAGTCCAGATCAGGTTTTTCCCTTCCTGTCCTCTCCTCCTCCAAATGTTTCACTTTGGCCATCTCCCAGGGAGCCCATTACTTCCCTAGCTTTTGGTGCTGGCTAAATATTTCGCTATCAGATAAAGAAACTGTTTGCAAGGGTATAACAAGCAGTGCTTATGCAACTCCCACTACTACTCACAGCATTTAAATACACACAAACCATCTGAAATCCCTAAAATTTCCTCTTAAATGTATTTGTCAGGGATCATCTTTTTTTGGTCTCATAAAATTGTGTTTAAAATAAAAAAATTGGATAGCAGTTCAGGTCCCCTGATGATTATGTTATGAATGTTATGAAACACTTTTGGGTTAATACTGGTAAAAAAGAGAGAGCGATCCTGCAGTTTTCCAATTTCCATGACACTCAACACTGAAACAATGGGACCTCTCCCAGGTTAAGCAGATATTGCTTGTGGAAATGTCGTCTTTTTTTTTTTTTCAGCATGCTCAGTTCATTACTTTCTCTTTCAGAGAAACTCTCTGGAGGAAACATCAGCAAGTATAAAAAAGGGCATTCCTTGGCCTGTGTGACCCCAGCCTAATCAAGTCTCCCGTACCTCAGACTGGCTTACAAGAAGTTCAGACCATTTCTGCCACTGGGGACATTTGTCCCTGTCATCGAATGTAGTTTCATTAGACGTCCAGCAGCACTGCTCGTGGCTGTACCAGAAGGCAGACAGGCAGACACCCTCTTTCAGGTCTGTCATCCAATCCACAGCTAAATCTATCACTCCAGCTAATGTGCCTGGGAAAAGAAATGAGGAAAACAAACAAACAAACAAAACACAGCATTAAAAAACAGCAAGTTGGAAGGAGAACATATCTAATTCTAATAACAGGGAAAAAAACCAAACCAAAAAAACAACCATGCTGTGGGGAAGCAGCTGCAATGTGAGCACAAATATACTGAAGAACTAAGGGCAGTAATGAGTTTGCAAAGAAACAGTTGTCTGACCTTCGATGCTCTCTCACAAGCTTTTCTTTTAAATATTATCATTTTGATACTAATTGCCCAATAGGGAAGGCAAAACTGTATGGCCTGGTCCTGAAGTCTGTCCTAGGCAGGTGCACCATTTGGCTGACATAAGCAGGACTTCCAGAAGGGGGCCTACAAGAAGGCTGGGGAGGGACTTTTCACAAGGGCCTGTAGTGATAGAACAAAGGGCAATGGGTTCAAACTGGAAGTGGGTAGATTTAGATCAGAAATTAGAAGGAAATTCTACATTCCAAGGGTGCTGAGACACCAGAACAGGTAGCCCAGGGGGATGTGGATGCTCCATCCCTGGAAGTGTTCAAGGCCAGGTTGAATGGGGCCTTGAGCAACCTGGCCTAGTGGGAGGTGTCCCTGTCATGGCAGCGGGGATGGAACAGGAACTGGGTGATCTTTGAGGTCCCTTCCAACCCAAACCATTCTATGATTTCATGAAGGGTGTCTACACACATACTAACCTGCAGGTCTCAAACCACACTGCACGTTCCAGGGTTAGGGGACAAGAGGGATACGTATGTTTTCCTATAGCCTTATTGCTCTCAACACAGCACCCTTTTAGAAGGAGGATTTCAGTACAGAAACAATATGGATGCTAAATTCTGACTTAGGAACTTAATGAAATCGCGCTCTTGACGTGTATATTCATTACAATCTGAACACGCAGAATAAAATTATCCTTCCAGTCCTCTCTGTACCCAGCCAACCTTGATTTCAGTTTTTCCCCAGTAACTACACAGAGCTACAGTGACACCCGGTGGCCACCAGACACAGGCATGGCTCAACTTGCTGTGGCCAGACACGAAAAAGAAAATCCTGCTTTTCCAGGGCATTTGCTCCTCAGCGATCATAACCTGCCCAGCACCAGCACCCTCTGCGTAGATGTGGCCTCAGGAACAAGGGGGCTGGGAGCAGCCAGAACACAGAGAGGCCGATCAATGTTCGGTCCCTGTGTCCATAGTTTCCAGAAAGCATTAAACCACCAACTGATAGGAGAGTCATTTAGTGCTTTCAAAGCCCCTCTCATACACAATAACAAGGAGGAGTCAACATTATTTTTATAAGTAACCATTAATACAATTTCAGGAAGTCAGTAATGGATTTGAACTTAATTTATCAGTGCATTTCAGTAGGACTAAAACACTGCGGAAAATGCATGATGGTTTGCGTTCGTGTTTCCATGACTTTCAGCTTTGTGGCTCCTGCTAAGACCGCCATTACATGAAGCGGGGTAGGGGATGCTCCCCTTTCCCCTAGCAGGAGTGGCACACAAGTGGGTTCAAGAACCAGTCTATTTGACCTGGAACTAAAGTTTTCTGGTTTTTGTTTCTGTGAAAGAGGAAAAAAAAAACCCGAACCCCAAACATTTCAAATAGTTCAGGCACGTGTAACCTGTTTTTTATTCTGTAGAACAGAAAAAAACCCACTAGTGTTCACAGAGACTTACACATAAGTGTATCTTCTCACTCCCTTAAGAAGGATACTTGTCCCCACACTGACAAGCAATGTGATGAGGGGACCAGTGAAGAATTTGTGTTGTATAGGAATAATCTGAAGAACCATACAGATGCATCAGACAGATCACTAAAAAAAAGACTGCAGAAGGGAATCATGGTGTCAGTACCAACTATTTCATTTCATTAAGACCTTGCCTTGCTCTTGCTTACTCTTCTTCATTTTCCCAAGTTTCTATGGAAACAATGAACCATATCCTTAGATGATGACAAATCACTGTGTTGCTAATAATGTCAGCAGGTGTAGCTTACTGAGTTCTTCAGTAAACTCTAAGTTCTCCTCCAATTTTCTGAATGTTTCAGGAAACTGTACAAAGAATCCTCATCCCTTGGACATGGGCACCAAATGCTGTGCCTTTTGCATCTCTTGATTGGCATTTATCATTCTCTGTAGTTACCCCAATCTTCAAGCTCATATCACACTTAACCAGACAAATGAGTATTAATGGAGAGAGTGCAAAGGAATCACACAGACTCACAGAATGTTAGGGATTGAAAGGGACCTCGAAACATCATCTAGTCCAATCCCCCTGCCAGAGCAGGATCACCTAGATCAGGTCACACAGGAAAACAGGCTTTTGAATGTTTTTCCCCAATAAAGTTAATATACAGTGTGAGGAACAAACATTCAGTTCTCCAACGTAACAAGCTCACATGCACCCCATTACCTGTAGAAAAATGTTCTTAATTAAGTGGCTGATCTAATCCCTTTCACCAAGTGCTTTGGGATTCACATAAGGAGGAAAATACTACATGAAATTTACTACACATGCTTTACAGTGCAGTAGTGAATGCTTCACTCAAGACGTGACCATGGCTATAGTTTTCTGAGTTCTGAATCTTTGCAAATTTAAGTGAAATTAATGGAAGTTGCAGGATGTTCAGCATTTCAGAAAGTCAAGCCTTCAATTTCTTGTGCTTACCATGGCTGTCTAGACTGTAATAGAGCATAAGTTTATCTCCCTACTTCTCCCACGTGCTTGTTCCCCTTTCTATATAACCTCCTGCCTGGGATGAAAAATAATGAAGCACTCCAAAGCCAGGAAGTGCTGAACTTCATTTTAGATATTAGACTTTTTACCTCTCTCCTTTTCCTTTGGTTGATGGTGGCCAATACTCATCCTTTACAATGCCCTAATGAGAATGGTAAAAACTTGCTTTGAGGACAGTTTTCCTGATGCACTGGTGACAGAAAATAGCATCATCCAAATGCCACTGCACTGAATTACAAAGGGATTTTTGCACATCCAGCTGCAGTACCGGAGCATTTTAGCATTAGTATAATAGTGCTTTTTGACACACAGCTTTAGAAGACACAGGCTCTTTTGCTGATCAATAAATAGCACATACCGTCAGTTGGCTAGTGTAACATTTAGGTTGAGGGATGGCCACTGGTCTGCAGGCAGAATGGGCACTGTAAAACTCAGAATTCCTTAAAAATGAGCGCCTAAAAATTTGGCACTCACACCTAAAATTTTTAGGCTCATTTCCCCATACATTGCTTTGTATTTCTCCAGAAAGCACACAAACTTTCTGACTGAGACAGGACCAGATAGTGCTCAGTATTGTTTTCCAGAGGATCGTGTGAGCAGTTTTCAGCTGATCTCCACACCAAACAGCACTCAGGAGTGTTAGTGCTCCTTCCCCCTTTTCGAAATGAGCAGGGCTCTAGCTCCCAAGACCTCATTTCCAGAAGTTCCCTTAGTGCCTTTCCAGCCACTTGACAGTGTCGTACACCATCTTCTCCCTCCATGTAGCACCTGAGGGTTTGAAGCCCTGAGGGAACATGGCTCTGAAAGAGCTGTTGAACTGTGGCAGTAGCAAGGGGCTCTGCTCAGGCTAATTTATGTGTGCACACTTGTGAAACTTTGGTCTAATCCCAAATGGCTGCTGTTACATGCTTAACATACTTTGGTGTTGCTCAAAACAGACATCTCTAACTCTGAAGCTGGCCCTGCTGTAACCAGGAAGCCAGAGCAGACCACCTGCAGAGATCTCTTTCCCACCTATGCTTTTTGTGACTAACGAAGGGTGCAGGTTCGATGACAGTCCAAAAATTACATGAGTCATATTGCCAAATGGGATGGTCCTCTCCTTCCTCCCTCTATCAGCTCTTTGTGGTCAGCAATATTTTGCTTGCTTGTGGCTCTGTGGTGGCCAGCCCTGCTGAGCCCACTGATCAACGGAAAACTCATCTGGCCCAAACCCGTCTTTTCTAAAGTCCATCTAGGCTCAGCCTAGACCACAAGCAACCAGGTAATTTTTGTTCTCTAGCTGATCACAAGTCATTGTCCCAGTTTAAAAACAGACTAATTTGATTTGACTCTTTGACATGTCGCTCTGCACCCTTGTCATCTGAAAGTTTGCAAAAGCTAACACATCTCAGCTGAAGCTTACCCTTGGACCCCTGTTCCCAAGCTGGATGCGCCATCATTAGAGCTTATCAGAGGTCACCAACTTTGGCTTTCAACAACCAGGATTTCAGCATGAGGTTTCATTGCATACCAGAATGGAAACAAAACTTCTGGGATATTTTTACTAAAATAGGAGTGTGTGAGTGTATAACCACATTCTCTGCACAAGCGAGGGGATTACTGAGCAGCTTGTGGGAGGTCACTTGAGCCCTAAAGGGCTTGCTCTAACTTTATTTGTAAGCAGAATTCTCTATCCCAGGTGAGGCCAATCCTGGCCGCCAGGCAGGGTTCAGCAGCCCTGGTAGTATGCAGCCTGTCAGACTCTTTTCCCATCTCACCCTCTCATTAAAGCTCTTGTGGAAACAAGTGTATTTCTACAAAATAAATGCTTGTGAGTCTCTTGAACAACTGTAATAAATATTAACTTGACAGTTGGTAAGCAGAAAATTCACACCACTTGGAAATTGTGAAACTTTGCATCATGCTTTTACTAAGCAGTGTGATACAAGAGAACCCTGACATCACTGAAAAAGCGTAAAAAATGGCAGCTGTTTCAACTTGGTAAGAGAAGTGTAGCTTTCCAAGTTGGAAGATGTGCTAAACTGAGCAGAAGAGAGGAGCAAGTCAGGAAATTAATGAATTTGCCATCTGAGTTTGAGCAGGCTGTTAAATATGTAATGTCTGTCTGGCCTGGAAGCAGATCTGAAACCGTGTTTTCCCTTCATACATATATGAAGAAGATAACCCAGTGGATATAGCAATTTACAAAGCTCCCCTTCAAGAGTCCACAACCAACATTTTCCCCACATCATAATATCTGAATTAAAGTGAAGACAAGAAAAAAAAATCCTACCAATAAAACTGGTTTCTGTGAATCAAAGTAGCCCATTGAGTGTAAAGCACTCATATGCATATTTCCAAAAGCAGTAGAAAAATCCCTCTACTGGTGAATAATATGTTTTCTAGGTCAGTGCTCAGCAGGAGGCTTTGCAAGTGGGTATTTTTATTAAGGACTATAACTGCAAGGATGCATAGCTGTCTCTTTAGCTTGAAACTTCAGTGCAGAGACAATGAAGAAAAAGAAAAGCAGATGGCACCGCAGCAAACCTGGATGAGATGGTTTTGGGTATAACTGGAATGCTAGCACACACATACCTGCCAGTAGTCCTATGAGAAGCATTACAACCCATCCTGACCAGGCATCCAGCAAACTCTTGATGAACTCCCATATGGATTCCTTACTTTTGCTTGTAATCTGAAATTAAGCATATATATAGACATGTTGCTGACACAGTTTCAGTGTATAACGTTTAAAAGAAAAAATATTTAACCTCCAACAAGGTATATACAGTTTCTCTACTCTCTACACCACGTAGTCCCAATTATTTTTAAAGATGTTCTGCTGTAAGTTCTTCACTATGAGGGTGATGAGACATTGGAACAGGTTGCCCAGGGAAGCTGTGGATGCTCCATCCCTGGATGTGTTCAGGACCAGGTTGGATGGGGCCTTGTGCAACCTGGTCTAGTGGGATGTGTCCCTGCCATGGCAGGGGAGTTGGAACTGGATGATCTTTGAGGTCCCTTCCAACCCAAACCATTTTATGATTCTATGATTATGTTGCTGGAATCCCTTTCATAGTTACAAACTCAAGACGTTACACATCTTCCTCAAGTCATACAACAAAGTAGGAAGCAATACTTTGGAAAACGGCTTTTTTTTCTCACCACCAGGATGGCTGTAACCCGGGGACTGCAATGCATTAAAGCTGGACACTGCTACCTTTCTATGGCGGTCAGTGTCACGTGATTTCTCCCTCAGCCAGTCGATGGTATGGAAATCTTCATAAGTTCCAACGTCGGGAAAAGGCTCATCTAGAAAATCCATCAGGTTGCCAGAACCGTTCATGTCTCCTGCATTGACCATATTAGGGTCTGTATGTAGACGAAAAACAAGAATGTCAATAAATTCATGCGGCTTTGCCAGACATTTCAGAGTCAAGTTTTCCAAAATACCTCCACAAATTAAAAAGTCAAGAGAGCATGAGTCAGTGGTCCTGGTGAGCACTTACTGAAATCTATGCATTGCCACTAGAAAAAGTATTTTGCTGAAGACTACTTCACTAGCTTAGCAAACCCTAAAAAGCCACACAAAAAGCACTGTGTCCAAGCGCAGAAATACTGTCTTTCCTGAAAACAGAGCCCCAAAATCCAGGATGGTTCTGGGCTTCTTCTGTGATGATACATCCTGACCACATGCCAGAAACTGTGTCCTGCCTGCAGGGAGATCCTTGAGTAGGCAAGGACATCAGCTCAGAAAACAAATGATAATACACTAGAATTTACCACTCATCATGAACTGCAGATTTTACATGACACCATTAGTCATAACACTGCAGTGTCGTCTAGTTTTGCATGCTCAAAGCTCCCTGCATTGCTCTGCTTTGCTTCCACTGCTCAGAAGGAAAAGCTTGAGACTGCAGTACGTCTACTCTGTGTCAGGTCTGGAAATGCAGTATCTTCTTCAAGTTTGCTTCTCAAGGGCTAGGAGAAGAATTATTCCTGGAAGAATCTGAGCGTCTACCTTCCGTCCCATACATAAACTTTCCAAAGAAAGAAGGGGGAGAAACGGCCACCACATGTCCTGCTAGAGCGCAAGAGGAAATATAAAGATACCTACCCCCAAACTATAGCAAGCAGTTACCAGAGGCATTTGATATTTAAAAAGCAGGTCAAAGAAGGCTGTTAAAATAATGTACACTCTGGAGCATGGCACAAAAGCTGAGTGGATATTTTCTGCCCAGAAGGTTTGGGGGTTATGCTCTCTGGGTTTACAGACTCTGGATATGAAAGTAGAGAAACATCCATACCCGTTGCCCTGAAGCCCTAGAAACTATACCTTGTTCATGAATCCACATAAGAAAGGAGAAGTTAACTCACAACCACTATATCTCTCTTTCCCACAGAGAGCTCAGCAACATCTGGCTGGGTGCAAAAATGACTGTTACCTCCTTTAAAGGTCAGGTCCCAAAGTAGTCACTAATATGACAAGATCCAGAAAGAGCTGACATCCTTCCCGACAAGAAGAGCCTTTAGTAGCATGAGAATCTATTAAATGAAGTACTTTAGGCACATAAGGTTGGATTCATCCAACTTTACTTCAGCCATCCTGAAGTTTGATGTCTGGACCACCTAGACTGCCTCTAGAGACAGAAAGATCTATCTGATGGTGTGTGGCAGGTATCCTTTAAAGGATAATAAGCAAAGGTGGAAGCCATGAACAAGAACATACAGGGACACCAACCTGATGCAAACGATAAGGGAGGCAGTGACGGGAACCAAACCTGGTCAGTCACACTCATTGCTGAAGGCATGAGGGAGCGTGAGAATGTCTACTCCAGGGAGGTTGATTGTGGACCTTGTCAATTGGGAAAGCATGGGAAAAAGAGGGGAAACTGGAAACAAAATACACAGAGACACAGATCTGACAAAGCAAACAGAGAGACCATGACAAGAAACAAACTTTGCCATGCACGCTAATTGAAGAGCTGTCTGTGTGTGTGCCTCTGAGATTCATGCTCAGCTTTGCTACTGGTTGAATCTGCACATGGGAACACATGCTGTGTTCCTCAACGTGGGCAGAGACCCCGGGGCTGTGGGCTGGGTTCCAGCAGCCAGGCAGGTGGGTCCTGGGCCAGGGGGGCGGGAGGAGGCAGCTGTGTTCTTCTACATCACTTAAAGTTTTTCTTTAAAGAGTCATTTATCCCATCCATTCCCTGCCCGGGAAACAGGGTCTTCCAGAGAGTACCTCAGGTCTGCTATTCGAAATGGCAAGCCTGAAAAAAAAAACCCAACAAGCTAACAGGGGGATACAAGGAAAAAAATGCATAAGAAAAAAATGGAGGCAGATACAGACTTTATAAGGGTTTTATAGAACTGACGCTGCAGAGCCTGTAGCTCCTTGACAGACACAAGAGAAGTTTTTTCAGGTCAGTGATGAGGCTAGCATGAGATTAACAACTAGTACCCACTTTCTTCCATCAGGTACAGAAACAGGGATTTCATAAGTAAAGAAATTGCATCTTTGAATCTGTGAGGAAACTCTCAATTCTGTAATTGGAAGAGGCCAAAATGTGGCAGATAAGCTTTTAATCAACCATCCACGCACCCTGCTGCTCTGCTTGGTCTCCTTTATTTACTGCCTTTTTTCTTTCCCTCGCTTCATTTTCAACTGTTTTACTTGAATCCTCTCCGTTTAATTTTTTTTTCCCCTGGTGAAGACTTTAGGGATGTAACAGGCGTGAATACTCAGCTTTGTCAGTGTTTGCTCTTTGCACTCCACCGGTTAGGACTTTTTTGGACAACACAGACAATGGGCTGGGCCCAAGCAGCTGAGAAAAGCATTATCTTACAGGCAACCAGCAGGTCACCATTATAATGCTATAGAAGCCCTTTTAAGTGGGGAAATCAAGTAATCTCCAAGCACCGTGGCATGTTTGATTGAAAGAGAATGAAGCAAGGGAGCTGCAGCGTGGGGAAGGCAACCAAATGCAGAGCAGGTGTCCCACACAGTGCAGCTGAGCACGAATAAGCTGCCACAGGACTGAGGCGATTTAAAAAGCAGCAGTTAAGAGGAGTGACAACTGAGAACAGCAATACTTCACCAAGGAGATGAGAGCACACTCCTACGTTTGCTAAATGAGAGTCTGAAGGTGAGATGCTGTGGCTGACACTTGGGAGCTGAAGTTGCAAGTGGACCTTGAGTTCGCTGTCTTGTAAAGCGTGACTGAGGACTGGAACAGGAAGCTGAAATGAGGTGAAAGGAGCAGACCACGCCATTATTTTGTAGAGCTGTAATATTTTTCAGACCTTTACTCCATCCTATTCTTTTCATACAATGAAGGAGGACCTGTAAAGAACATGCGGTTCAGAGTGCTTGCCTGCACGAGGCAGCCCCCCTGCTACATAAACTTCTGGGAACTCTTGTGCTGAAAGCGTTGGCAAGTGTTCCTTAACGCTACAAGAAAACTACCCAACAAGCCAGTTATATCACATAAAAAATAGCTTTTAAAGTATGTTGTCAGTGCCCAGCACATGACAGTATTGTGATGGATAATACCAGGCCAAACCACAAGTATGTAGGATAATTACAATCTCGGCCTGAATCTACCCCCAAAGTACGTGCTACACAACACGTCCAGGGAGAGAAAAATGCGCTAGAGACCACGGGGCCATGGAAGACTAAGAAAACAAACAAACTCTGAACTCTAGGTAGCGTACTAATACCTGGAAATTGCAGCTAGATGGATGATTATCTGCCCTAAAGTTCGCTTCAGGTACTATGCTTTTGAAAGCAGAGATGTGATATCAGAATATGCAAAACTCAATTTATTAAATGAAACCTAGCTACTGCACTTTTGAACTGACTGCTGCAGAGATCCAATCTTATGTCCTAGCACTAAGCACTGTATCACTTTCTTTCTCTTTATTTTGCATTTATTTATCTCACCTTACTTCCGCATCTGAAATAATCTCCAAAGTTTATTTTAGGATAAGTGAACTTGCCCTGTTAGAGATGCTTGCAGAGATGGTTCCAGTTCTGCTGGCAGAACTGGAGCCTTAGACAACTCAGTTATAGATATTTTAATTTAATACATATAGGTTAAAGGCAAAATAAGTCTCATCCAAACATATACTAGTGCCAGGTGTACTGCAGCAATCCACTGATGTTGGCAAAAGTATGAACATTCCTGGTGCAAGTTTGTCTTATTTAGCATGAAAAATCTGCACTAGACTCTGCACCCTAACATCTAGACTCCTTTCATAGCTGATGAGAGGAAGTAAATATTCAGATGGATTGTATCTGATGTATTTTAGATATTTAGATTAGAACTAGGCAGATTGTTTCCCAGAAGTGCTAATTCCTATTTACTGATTACAAAGAGGTGTCAGAGGTAGACACCCATAGCTCATCAAGAGTCTAACACTACTATTACACACAGAATTAGCAAAAAAATGCAACTCATAGCCTCTCCTAACACCTGAGCATCTGACAGATTTGGATACTCTGACAAAGTATCAGTACTCAGTATACACTGAAAGGTGTGGAATCTTGCCAAGTAACTGTTTGACATTCGTATTTTTTCCCTGTGTTGTTCTATGTCTTAGACATCCTTGATGTCCTTTGCACTACTTTTCCAGATGCTGATGCAACATAATTTATGCAAGGGCAAATGTTTCCTGCTTAGTCCCTTATTCTTTTCATAATAAGTCCTGGCATTCCCCCAGCTTTTCCTAGGGCTGACATCCAACATTTTCACTCAGCAGTCTGCTATGACTCCAGGCTATGCTCCATGAGAGGCAGCAGCCAGTTTGGAAACCATCATTCTGTGGTCTCTTAGGGACATTTTCCCCATTGCTTTGCATTTATCGACCCTGGATTACATCTGCCATTTTACTCCTTGCAATACAGTAGAGTTTTCTTCAGCTCTTAACAGTGAGCTCTCATTTTTACTGACTAGCTTGCTGTGTATACACCTGAACATTTTTGTCAACACTCCTCTTCCTCCAGTTCTTACTAAAAAATAAATGAAAAAAACAAATGTGACAGAACTATGTATCTCCTGAATGCAGAGAGTTCTGGGTAGCAGATTTTCCAGGGTTTAGGTCCATGCCAGATTACTGCAGTTCTGTAGATGGAGTAAGGTGCTGGCAGGGATTGATTTACTAATCAAAAGAGGTCACAGTGCTACACTGGTAATTGTGCCTCTTGATAGAGGCTCTCCTGTCTGCTGCATAACCCCAGATATCTTCCAGAAACCTTGGGTCAGGTCAACCTGATGTTCAGTCCCTGATCTCCCAGCTAGCAATGCTTGACGCACAATATTCTGAAGCCAGGAACAAAGAGATGTTGCCCTACAAACAACAGAGATGCCGTGCGAGAGCAGCTGGAGGTAAGCGTCACAAGAGCAAGTCCCAAAGATTAGCCTGTGAGGCTTGATGACTAGGAATCGGGGTAATTTTCAAGTGATCATTGACGCCTCCTACGGAAAGAAAGCAAAGAAGAAATTAGTGGAAACAACCTACAAAACCCAGGGTGTGAACACACTGAGCTGCCTGATGGGCTGGGACATGCCAACAAGCAGCAGGCACTGCATGGACTGAAGGTCTCTTCTGTTATGCTTATTCACTTTTTGTTATTTTTTAAAGAAGCAGAAGGCAGTAGTATTGTCGTTTTTAAGGTCACGTTTTTTTCTGCAGCTCTCACAGTGAATAAATGCATCATGATTGAGACCAGTACTAAGATACAGTACAGCTTGGAGCTAAGTTTTACAGAAGATCAATAAATTCCATTTACAATGGAAATGCTGAAAACTTCTCAGCTTCGTAACACTATTACAACATGTGTAAATGTAAAAGCCACAGCTAGAAGAGCTCTATTGGTGTGCTGACATTCCAGGTATTATATGGACTGACTGATCGGGTCTGAAATGTATTTAACATGGCAAGCACAGACCAAAACATCCCATGGTTCAAAGAAGCTGAAAAAGTATACTGATGGGAAACAACTAGCTGAACAGTCATCAAAGGAAAAGTCTTGGCCCTGGCCTGTTGCTACTAGACATGCTAGTTCCATGCTACATTCTCTTCATCCTGTTTTCTGTTTTAATTGGACGCATTGCACTGAGGCAGGCAGTGTGCCTTTTAATGCAGTTCCAACAAGTTTCAAGTTACTTTCAACAGATCACAGTTACTGAATTACTTCAAACTTCAAATGCTTCTAGCAGATGAACATTCACCTATATGATTTAATCTGTATGCTGCCTTCCTTGAAGGCAGTAGTGGGTGGGTTGCTGTGTGAAATGTAACAGTATGCAGGCAGCAAAGCACACCTCCCTTGAGTGAATTTTACGCTGCAGCATAAGGAAGAAGTGAACTTGGCAAGAGGCCGGGGGAAGAAAGAAGCAGCCTAAAGGCTAGTTGCAATTTCCTCTATTCACATTTGTTTGGAGTGACTTTTCCAGGGCATCCAAAGCATCATCTGTTCCATCTCTTCCAAATGTGGTGTGAGTTAGCTGACACACAAAAGCAGAATACAGTGCCTCTAAAAGGGCTTTTCTGTGCTCTGGTACCAATATACATACAAGGATAAAACAAGGGAGATCCTACTCCGGACACAATACTTTTAAGTGATTCAAGGTCATTTCAATCATGACTCCATCAGAACTGAGCACACCACTGATCTGAATGGTTGGTCAGATTAACTCGGCTCATATGGTATGACATGAGAGCAGGTACTGCACAAACTAAGGAGCATGGGAGCTGTGAAAATCCCTGGGATTTATTTTGCACACTACCCAATAATGAACAATGCAGTCTTACTGGTTTACTAACTGGTGATCTTCACAAGACCCCTTCATGCTGATGGATGATTCGACACTATCTATGCCCTCAATACTTCTATTGACCATTCCTAGTACCGCGTTCCCAAAACAGCCAAGCATGATGTCCCAGCCACATTAGCTGCTCTGCATGATTTGTCCAGCAAAGGCACCTTGTCTTGAAAGCTGGGTGCTCTGCCAACATTCATCCACCCATTACCCCAAGGGATTTAGACCTAGTCACAGTGATGGATGCAGAGCACTCTCCATCCAGGCCTCCAATCTAGTCAATTAGGAGGTCAGTGCTGCCCACAGAGTGAGCTGAAGAAGTAAGTGTTCAGAAGAACCACAAGATGATAAGGCTGAGGGAGGTTCCGAGAGCTGAGCATGGTTACACCACAGGTCTTCAGCACCACCTGGCCAGAGAAAATGGGCCAGATAGCTCAGGAAGTCAGCATGCAAGATTATTAAAGGGTCATCTTGAAAGATGTCACTGAAAAGTACAGGGAGATGATTAGGGGCATATGCCCTTTGGGGAGTGGTTGGAGAATAAGGTCTTTTTAGCCTGGAGCCAGGAGGTGGGTGGATGTAATTCCCCTTCCACCACCCACCATGTAGGAGAAGATGATCTAGAAATGGTGATATGACATGGCACTCTAGAGGATATAGAGGGTAGGTAAGCAGTTATGAAACAATCTTCTAAACAAGAAGTGAGATGCTGTTGGGTGGTGATTTTGCAAGGGAGATGTCTTCAACAAAAGTAAGCAGGCTGAGTCACTGTCTATTTTTCTGCAGGTTGAAAAATATTCACAGCCATTTGAGACTATTCATCTTAGAAGCCTCAGACTGAACAAGCTGATTGATTTATTTACCTTCTGTCTTAACAATGGTGTTTAAGAAAAATGTTAAATGGCCTTGCATTAGAGCAAGGTTCAGTCTCCTAGTAAAATAAGAAAATGCCAAACCCAGTTACAGGACTTTTTTGGAAACGTAATAGGGCACATACAAAGCTGAGAACAGTTAAACTGAGAAAGATGGGATATTAAAACTGGCAAATTCCTTCCCTACGATTCAAGGACTTATTGCCCAGCCTCTGTAGAGGAGCACTCAGTGCTGCAAACCCTCAGTCCTGGGCAGGCTGCACTATCAGAAACACTACTGTAAAACATTGCAGTATTTTATGGTATGGCCCCACCACCACATATTAAGGAGTTTCCTGCTATGATTGTGTGGGCAAGCTAAATACAGCCACATCTTTAATGTGCAGCTTTACCCTGAGTAACCTCTATGGAAAAAATTATGAAGCCACAACAAAGCTCAAAAAACACAGGGCACCAGATCACAGGGGAGAGGGCCTGGGAGAGAAGGGGAAGGCAGGAGGGAACATTCGGGATAAACGGTAGAAAACTGAGGCACACAAAAGGCTCCTCCAGACCAAACCACAGCCTCTGACTGTCCCTTCTCCAGCACCACATGCCCTTATGGGGAGAGTGCAGAGGAGATAACAGGGCTGGCCAGGACTGCAGGCGAAGGGAGGTACTGGGGTACATGGGGAACACCAGCACACCCCAGGAGCTGATAACCGATCATCGCAGCTTCCCAATTCTTTAGCAACAGCCCAACTCCCTCTTCTTTTCTCCTCCTGAGAAGCCCCTGCGTCACCGCACTTCTCGTCCTCTGAGGGGCAAAACTCCCCTTGGAGTCCTGCTCCCCACGCCTTCCTGGGACAACTCTCCTTTCAGTGTGAAATATCATGTGTCTGGTCTTTGATCAACTTTTCTTGGAAAGTCTGAGCAAAATTAGCTCAGCTGCTGAGTTATGTCAGAGAGAGAAGGGGAAAAAAATCCCAGCTCTTTCCCTGCAAGCTCCAAATGGAATTTTTGCACTCACATAACTCAAAATTGGCTCTGTCTAAAAAAAAAAAAAAGCTAAACTCACATCTCTGTTTCCAGCAAGTCTTAAAGGTCCTTCCAAGAAATTTAGATGTCAAGGCTGTGGAAAAAGCAGGAGGGAAGCATTTCTGGCTCTGGAACATCCCTCTGCATTTTTCAAACAGGACTGAAACATGTCTATTAAAGGATGCCCCTCTACTAACAGCCCATTGGCTTGGGCTGATGAGCCCCATGGGCCTGCATCAACCCCATACACCCTTGCTTCTTGAAGAAAACAAGATTTGGTTAGATAAAATTCAGAAAGCCTTCAGCATCTGGGATAAGAAACTAAACCTGAGAAGGCAGGACAGACTGGAAATCAGGCTACTAGTGTAGCACCATGTATATTTTATATTAGTGACAGGACAAGGGGTAATGGTTTTAAGCTAGAAAAGGCTGGACATTAGGAAAAGTTTTTTAATATGAGGGTGGTTGATCAGTGGAACAGGTTGCCCAGAGAGGTGGTGGAGGCCCCATCCCTGGAGACATTCAAGGTCAGGCTTGATGGGGCTCTGAG
>JAVSBS010013344.1:9992-25659 GCA_033124195.1 Coracias cyanogaster
CCCTGATCTTCCTTTAATGAAAAAATCTTCATCTGATTCAGTCTGAGGAGTCTCAGGATTATGATATTGGGTATGAGGGAATTCCTGGTTTTCTATCATCAAGGGAGCGAAGGAGGAGTCCTAGTGCCATAGGAAAAAGTCAGATATTTTTTATTCTTCCCTCTTCCTTCACTAGGTACATGCAAAAGGAGTATAGATGTAAGGTGAGGCAATACCTGTGAAGGATCTGTGGCTCTTTAAGGAGGCCAGGGAACATATCCACTGATGGGATAGTGCATCCCTCCACTTGCCCATCAACATCTCCGCCTGTAACGTGTCTGTCCAGTGCAACTAGCTGGCTCGCACGCTAGAGGCAGAAAGTGTGAAGTGCTTTATGGCGGATGTGTTAGAGGCATGCTTAGTAATGAGTGTGTGGGCAGGATACAGAGAAGCAAGCCTCATATGCAGAGCGTGGTATTTAACAGGATTGGGGAGGCTTTTTTTTTTTCTATAAATCTGTCTCGTAGGTTTGGCTAAAGAAGAACTGAAATGGGTAAGTGGACACAATTCCATGCCTTTGTGATGCTGTATGTTAGGAAGGTTGCAGAGCCGCTGAAGGGAACAGCAGTGTCTGGCACAAGAGTATGTCTGCTCATGTTGGCAGGGAGAACAGTTGGGGTTCCAAATTACAGGAGTTTTCTTTTTTTGTAAGGAAGGTCTCACATAACTCCTGGTAGCTAGCTTTAAAATAGCTGTGAAAGGAAATGTTTTGGAGACGTTAAAAAAAAAAAAATTGACCTGTTAAACCTTCAGTATTCCCGTCCTGTGGTTCTTTGTAAAGTATGATATCACTACTGAAGAACAAACTGCTACAGAAGAACATGCAGAGGATTGGATTTTCAGACATGAGAACCTCTGCTGACAAGTTCTCTTCATAAATAGAAGTGTTTTGGCAAAAAGTTGTTCAGAAAAATGAAACCACTTCTGAGTAATGATAAAATACGAAACTTTCATACTTAACATGAGCGTTTAAACACCTTTATGAAGGCTTATTTTAAAAAGAAATCCCGAAGCTGAAGAGCCTGAACAGCTTTGAGTGTCAGGTAGGTTGGTTTGTTTGCAGAAGTTTTTAAAGGTTTCTGTCCCTGAACGTAGAGTTAGAACACAAATTCAGTTTGGAATTTTTTTATTACCTTAACCAGTCCACAGGCCGTTTTGCTGCCAAAATAGGTGATCCCATCATTCCCTGGTGCCTTACTTGCTGATCTGATAGAAAAGCAATCTTTTTTTTTTTTTTTTTTTTTCTGGATCAGTAAAGCTGTGTGGCTTCATGGTTGCTGGCTCACAAAAGCAAGGACTGTACATACTCTGATAACGGGATGCTAGAACTATTGCTTTTATGGCTAGTGTGTTATGGCCTACGTTTTTGAAGTCAGTTGGTAACATACAACACTGAAATGAAGTGAGCATTTTTCAAACCAACGTATTTGGTTTGAAGAAGAATTTGATACTGTAGCCTGATGAAATTGGATGTGACTACTCAGGTAGTAGTACGTGGTTTTAATGGGGTTTTATAGTGGGGAGAGGCCTATGTAGATAGAAAAGCTTAGGCCTGCAGGCTCAGGCTGAATCTATAGTAAACTCATTAAGTCAGTTTCTTTCAGCCATTTACAGTTTTCAAGGGGGTAATTGATTGAAAATTACTCATTTTTTTTCTGAAATTTCAAATAAAATAACTCTTCTGGGGCATGTAGTGAATACACTCCAATGACATCTGTAAAACGTAGTGGGTTAAAAAACAAAATGTGCTTTGTTGTGCCTGACTGTGTTTCCTGGATCTTTAATTCTGTGGTTTTTTGGACTTGCTCTAGATGATAACTGGATTTACTGAACTTGTTGATCAGTAAATCCAGCTGTTTAAGTTTATATGGTGTAACTGTAGAAAATCAGGCTTTTTCCTTTCTGGTCTGTTTGCAAGTTTTCAGGTGAAACTTTGCTGCTCAATAAGATTTTGCTTGGTTTGAACAGCAGATGAAGTTACCAATCAGAAGGTGTCAATATACTATCATTGTTCCTAACTGCATCTGAATTTTTAATCTCTGAAAGATATTGGTTGCTATAAGTCCTTGACTGTGTTATCTGTTGTTTTAGCAAGTAGGATATTTTCAAAAGAAAATAATTTACAGAAGTAGTTATGTCGTATGTCCTGATTAATTTGTATATACTGTTGTGATACTTGCTTCACAAATAGGAGGTAAGAACTGATTTTATAAAATAATAGAATGAAAGTCTTCTACCTAATTAAGAATGTGTGCAGAATCATTGCTTCTGTTTTCTGAGAACTGTATTTTAGACTCCTCTGAGAAAGCAAATAAAATTTCAAGCAAGAATATATTATTTAAAATTAAAAGTATTTTAAAAGTAGAAAACTTGGAACCAGAATTTATATGACCCTCTATGGAAAAAAAAACAAAAAAAATTGGTTTTTTATAAGGAACTACAAGGAAACAATAAGCAGCCTTACAAACAGGAAAAATATCTTCCTAACTACTGTTAAAATATCTAAATTCTTTTTGTAAGATTAGGAGTAAGCAAACAGTGCTGTCATAACATTTGAGGGCTTCCACAGCTTAAAGCAGATTAAAACCGGACAGTTGTAGCTGTCAGTGCCCCCAGCTGTCAGCTTCTCTGCTGTATCAGATGTCAGGATCTCACTGTTAAAAGCATGGAAAAAAAAAGCTGACTGCATTTACCTGAGTATGCCAGTCTGCAAGTGTTCATGGCTGAGGTGTACACTCAGCCGTCAGAGTTTTAAGATACTCTCATTTTTGACATGGTGACGTCTGTCAGAGGGGTGGTGCAGACAGACGGGAGAGAAACAGCTTCAGTCCTCTTAATCTATTGCTGTAAGCCTGCTGAAGTCTGAGATGCTGGCTCTACAATGTCTGCGTACAAATATGACTGTAACTGCAATTAAACAATTATCATCATTAGAGATTTCGGGAAGTCTCTATGTGAGGAAAACCAACAAAGGGATTTATATAGAGAGTTTTTTTCACCATTCCAGAAAGATAAAATGTATTATTTGAAACAAATCTTGTTTTAGCACTTTGATTTCTACGAAGTTTTATAGTTTTGTGTAGTAAAATTACTTCATTATTATAATGCACATGAAGAAGACAAATACACATATTTCTTTATAGTTTTGGAGACAAATTTAATACATTAATTGTTATTTAAGGTACATTATTAACCTAAATACTGTTTCCAGTATACACTAGGGGTTTTGGTGTTTTGTGGTTGTTCAGGGGGGGAGGGGTGAGTGGTTTTGTTTGGGTTTTGGTTTGGTTTTTTTATTTGTTTTTCCTGGTTATTTAATATTTTTAGCAATTTTGCAACATGTTTGAAAGCACAGCTTTTGCAGTTGCCTTGAAGTTGACATATTGTCATTTATTGCTTATCTATTCTTTATGCAGATTTGTTTGAATCCTTTTTTTTTTTTTTTTTTTTAGTTTTAGGGTTGTTTTTATTGACCCCTTTTTCTTGTGTTTGTTAATTGTTACCACTACTGGCAAATTCAGATGAACTTTACTCTTTTTATAGGTCTGCTAATACAAAGAACTTTGAAGTGTAGTGTAAAATTTCATATACTGTGTACTTTTTCGAAGCTTACTGGTGGCGTTTCTAGTCTTACTAGAATCACTAAGTGGAGAGCCTTTTTGAAAACCTTCACATCTTCATCTACTGTAGATGCATGCTACCAACTATATATAAAGCATGGGATTTTTTCACTTACATGGTCACATACGCATATGCCATGAGCGGTTTTAACTTAGAGTAATATCAGCACACCATATTCTGCAAACTACATTTCTTTTTACAAAGTTAGAATTCTGAATCATTTGTATTTTCTGAAAACATTAATAGAGACACTTTAAACACTGTAGAAGACACAGAATTTTGTTGCTTTTTGCATGGGCTGTTTGAAGTCTGTTTGTTAGTAACTTTCAGTTACAAAATCTCGTTAACAATTTTTCACCAGACAATCATGCAGATTTGATTTAGAAGTCTGAGAAGCTGTGTTTCATAATTTTAGTTTTTTAAAAATAGAAATTATTTGCATTTTTATTATTTTACTACATACCTGTAGCAGTAACTTCAGATCAACATCATGTAAGATAACTTTAATATAAAAATGGAAAGCATAAAAGGTTCAAAATGCTCACTTTATTTAAAAACAACTTTTTAACTTTTAAAAATACTTTTTGTGTTGCCTTGAGCAAACAAAGAACAATTTTGAGACATTGATGAATGTTGCTGGACCCACTCAGCAGTTTAAAAAACAGAGCAGAGAGCCTGGGTTCTTTCCTACCTCCAGCAGCCATTCATTAGGTTGGTGTTGGCTAGTTGCTTTACAGGGTTACAGCTCTGTGTGGTGCTCTCTCTTTCTCCTTCATTACTTTCTCAGCCACCACCAGTGCAGCCTAGATGCTGATTTCACTGCCCTGGTCAAAAACTCACTAAATCAATGGAGATACCTTCATTGCCTCCAGGTGACTAGAATCAGCTTTTGCTACTTTTACTTTGTCTTTTTGGTCTCAGTTTGTACATTGAAACAGTGTAATTAATGTCACATGTTATGAGTGTTCAGAAAAGAACGTAAAAACATATGGAGAAATACATAGAATGGGGGCCCAAGATAATGGTGTGTATTGGTCTGTGCTGTTTCTGTCCATTGTTCTTGCCTCTGCTTTTTTCCACTTCCTTTAGCCTTCTCTGGCTCATCTTTGGTTTTTCCTTGTTCTATTTCCCTTCCTTCTCTATGAAGTCTTAAGTAGAGATCAAATTCATAGTGTCTATTCATTTCCTTTTACTAAGTGAATTTAACCCCTGAATTAATATATAAGGAAGACCTGGAGAGTGAGACTACTTTTTTTTCTTCATTAAAATAATCATTTCATATCTAGCATTGTATTTAGAGAAGCATATGCTTTTTCTTTCAGATGAAGCAAGCCTGCTGTTCAGGAGGAGCTGGAGTTGGTCTTTAGAGAGAGGAAGAGGTTTTTGAGGGGAGCTGTCATACTAGAAGGTAGAATTGGGTGGAAAATAGCATACTATGAATACAGAGGCAAACTTTTTAATTCAATGTCAGGAAGAAAATTATAATCTGCTGCTGATTAGAGTATCTGAGGGAGGTAGTTCATGCTGTGATACACAGGAGAGTGAAACTGGCTGCAGAGGTTTGTTTTTCCATGAGACATCCTGTTGTTTCTGTTTCCTCTTGATGATTATGCACCATCCTTTAGTGATCTGGGTTTTGTCAGGCTTCAGTGATTACTCAGCTCTCCAGCTCAGTTCAAAAGTCTATTCCCTCTAGATTTTGCATCAGTCTGACAGTCTTGTGCTCCATTCTTTTCTAGACACGGCTTTTACTGTCACTGCATCACCTCTGCTACTAGACACGTAACTCATAATATGCAACAAACAGTGAAGAAAAAATACCCACCAAACCAGCTCTTACAGAAATAAAGAATGGCATTTAACATTAAAAGCACAGATAGGGTTTAATTTATTGTTTTCTAGAACTGAAACAGTTTTGGCCTATATGGGCCGGAGTTAGCATTCTTATTGTTTCTGAAAAAGGTACTATCCGCTTTGGAAATACTAGCAGTATTTTTCCATTTATGCTGCTCAGCAAAGTATCTGTTTTAAAATAGCAACTGGAATTTTCTGGCACAGGCCCACAATTGGGAGATTAGTAAATTAATCTGTAGAACAGTTTATTCTTATGGATGACAATGAAATAATAAATGAAAAAGTTTGTTTTCTGATGTCTTTAGAAGAAAATACTGAAAATCAGGTACATAAAACTGCAGCTTGAAAGCATGAGGATATTGACCTTCCTTGCAGTGCTTTAGTTACCTAAAACTCATAACCTAAAACTGCCTGGTTGTGTTTTGCTCTCCTTATGTTTAACTGTGAATATGGCTGGTAGTAACTGCTAGCTATAAAATGATCAATGACTTTTGGAGGGTACAGTCTTTCAGTAAATGTAGTGGAGATACTAAGAATAAAACCTACTTTGACTCAAATTTTACTAGACTTACTTATATTTGAAGTCAAACTGGCACCAACTGTGCAGGTAATCTTAACAGTTGCTATTGCTTAACAGTTACAGTCATAAGATAATGTTACATTGATTCAGACTACATTTGTCTTTGTATCACAGTCATTCTCTTTGGGCTTTGTATAGCTTGTATGTTAATGCTCTGGATATTATTGTTAGTCTTCATAGTTACACTGAATGGTGGAATAATTAATGAAATAATATAAAGTATTTAAAACAATGACATTTTGGTAATTTTTCTTCTATTCAGCTATAATCCTTGGATAGTCATGGAGCCGTATTTTGCTGCTTTTAAGCACATGCAGCAGGACTATGAAGTCACTCTTGAACTCGCAAGTGAGGAGACTCAAAAAACCAGAAACGCGCAAAATTCTAGGACAGGGTCTTATGGTGTCAGTATTAGAGTACAAGGAATTGATGGACATCCTTACATAGTATTAAACAATACAGAAGGTTGTTTGTCAGAAAATCCTCCTCCTTCTGGAAAAGAACAGCAGGTCATTTCTCAGACTGTAAGCAAGGCATCTACAAACTCCAATACTGCTTTTAAGTTGGAGGACAAAAACAGCGAACACACAAAGTTTCCTGGAACACAGCACATGCAGCCCTGTATGCTTAAAAGCCTAAAAATAACCCATCTGGATGAAGAGGAAAATGGAATATCAGATTTTAAAGATGGAACAATAAAATCCTCCAATTTGTTGAACTTTCAAAGACATCCTGAACTTTTACAGCCTTACAATCCTGAAAAAAATAACATGAACTTGGGTAATTGCCAGTCTTCTGTGTGTAGTACATCTAAAGCTTTTGCAGATGAAAAAACTGAAGCAAAGATTTCCACATCTAAAGTAGTGTCCCTACAGAAAACAAATACACAGCTTGCAGAGCCAATCAAAGCAAATTCAAAAAAGATACATCTGAACAGGTCAGTAGAAGACCAAAACAAGCAGCTGTTGGAGTGTCCTAGTAGCATGATCAGCCCCAATGAAGTGTGTGTTTCAAAATCATTTTTACCTGCAGAAGGATCCCCATGTGTTAGTCCCACTGCTTATCTGGAAACAAGAAAACCTAGACCAGATGTTCTTCCCTTTCGCAGACAAGATTCAGCTGGACCAGTGTTGGATGGCTCACGAAGATCATCATCCTCATCAGCTACCCCCACTTCTGCAAATTCCTTGTACAGATTTTTACTTGATGACCAAGAGTATGCTATCTATGCAGACAACGTTAATCGTCATGAAAACAGAAGATATATCCCATTTTTACCTGGAACTGGTCGTGATATTGACACTGGTTCACTTCCAGGAGTAGATCAGCTAATTGAAAAGTTTGATAAGAAAATTGATCCTCACAGAAGAGGTAGGTCAGGAAAAAGGAATAGAATTCATCCAGATGATCGTAAAAGATCAAGAAGCGTTGATAGTGCCTTGTCATTAGAGCTTGATATAAGTTCAGATTATTTATGTGAATTCAGTAAAAGCTTGGGTAAGTCAGCTGAGCACTTGCTGAGACCATCTAAAGTTTGCTTTCACAAGCAGTTACCTAGAGATCAAAAGTCATCTTCCAAAGAGATGAAGATTTCTGCTCGAAGTATTGGAAAACTGCAAATGCCTGATAAAGACACTCAGAACAGCAATTTCAATTCTTTGCAGTACCATAAACAAAATGGAGCTGATACTGAGAGCCTGATGTTTAGGTCGTCTACACTCCCAGGACAGAATAAGAGAGAGGAAGTTAGAACAGTAACTTCTACTTTATTGTTGCCAAACCGAATCACAGTTCCACCTGATTCAGGAGCCAAGGTTATTTCTGTAAAAACATTTTCATCTGTTCCTAATATACAGGTAATTTTGAATTCACTTTTTAAGTTGTGTTTGGCACTCTAGCATACTAAAACTGTCATATTGTTAAACACATTTTCCTGCTCTTTATTAGAACAAACTCTCATGACACAGTACTTCCAAATGGGACAGCAGAATTGTTCTGGAGAAATGTAATTAGAAAAATTATTCCTGTAGTTGCAGGTATAGAAAACATAGTTTATAAAACAGCTTATACTTATATGGGTGAAGGAAGATGGTGGGGCCAAAGACTACTGTAAATGATGTTGTGGTGATTCTTAAGCATAAATGCACAAAAGTAGAATGCTGAGATAAATGTACCTCCATGCAAAATGATAATTTCTTTCTTTTGATGTGGAGTGCGCTTTCTTCTTGCAGTAAGCCAAAACTCCAATGGATCTTTGTGAACTTTAGGTCCAGAGTACATAGGTGTTTTCCTTATAGAATAGAAAGGAAAATTAAAATTGTAAGGGTTGTATTTATAACCCTCACAGGATTATATTTTTTGATGTTTTTATCTTGTCCTTTTAGGCAACTCCTGATCTCTTAAAAGGCCAGCAAGATCTTGCACAGCAAACGAATGAAGAGACTGCTAAACAGATACTTTACAATTACCTTAAGGAAGGGTTAGTGAACATAGTTAACTTTTGGACAGGAGATTGTATTTTCTCAAAGTTTATTTTCTATTACATTTAAAATGTGAAACAGTAAAATCAAAGCTATAATTAAAAGAAATGTCTGTTTCATAATTCTGTATTTCAGCTATGTCCTTCAAGGCCTTGTAGGATCTCAAAATACCCAGGCAATCGGGATTTGATAAAATGTACTTGAAATTTGTGAATCAGAGTGTGTTTTGTCTTTTAACTACTTCTGGATTTAAGCTTCATGTGATATGGAGGTGTTAGTGAAAAATTCAGATAATACCTCATGGGAGTGAATTTTTTTAAACAGCAAAAAAATGTTATCTCTTCAGGTTTGACATAAGCTCTCTTGTTGCTGTGCATGTAATCTTTTGTCCACCTGTAACTCTTTTACTTGGTATGTTCTAGTGATAACTTACTGAAAGATGAAACAAGGATAAATGAATTAAAAAATACATGATGCACTTACCTGATGTAGCAGGTTCTGGGAGCTGTTGAAGCATTGTTTTACGGTGCAGTAGTCAGGACTTGAAAAACATAGTACTAATTACTTCTAATTTCAGTAAGTTTGAGTAGTATCCATGCTGAATACCTATCTGCACAGCTGTAGTCTTGTAGAAGAGAGTTGCAATGAAAGAGTTTAGTGATTTTTTAAACTATTATTATTTATTTTATTTTTAGAAAACATTTGAATTATACACTTTTAAGAGCCTACCTTTAAAGAGCTTAATAAAATAATAGTTAAGGTAATTTCTGTCTGGTTCATTAGATTTTTATTTTTTTAATGGCTGTGGTTTTCAATAGTGAGGACATTGAATTCGTTTTGATGTTAACAAAATAGTGCCTTTGATCGTATCATTGCTTATTTATACTGACTGTGTTTTAGAAGTGCTGATAATGATGATGCAACAAAGAGGAAAGTCAACTTGGTTTTTGAGAAAATTCAGACTTTGAAGTCAAGAGCTGCAGGAAAGGCACAGGTAAACAATTTTTTTAAGTTTCCACTTGTTTCATAGTGATACAGTGTTAAAGAGGGCTTTAAAAATTTGAATCCCCTCACTGACTTCAGTTAGACTATTCTTGTAGTCCTTCAGTATTATAGCTTAATTTTAATCATACACTGAGGTGACTTATGGGAAATCTATTTGTTAACAACTAAAAAAGAATGTAAAGGAGTCTACTGTGAAAGCTTCTACATGTAGAAGGAGAGAGATGCAAACTTAACATGAACATCAAAAGGTTGTTGGATTGAAGAAAAAGCCTTAAAAAATAATGGTGGAGCATCTTCTCAGCATAGTGATATTTATAGATATCTAAGTGGAGAGAATATTTTAATATGTAATTTAGAAAAGCAGTAATCTAGGATATTGTTTAAAAGCCATATTACAATAATAACATTTGGCAATCTTCCTACTGAAAAGTTTCCTGCTACACGGTGCAATGGTGCACTGTGTTTTCAGTTCTAAAGCACAGTGAAGAAATTCCAAGTTGTTGCAGTGATGACATAAGAAGGATTAAATGCTTACTTTTGATTATTATTTTATACTGGGCTATAATTAGTCAAAATGAAAGTATAAAACACATCTTACGAAATTACAAAAAAAACAGTGTTTGAAAATCTGTCTTGACATTATGAGCATTAATCCCTTTGATGTCCATTTTGTGTAACTGGTGATATCTCAGTCAAATTCAGTCTCAAGTACTTGTGATTTAATTCATATGTTGCCTAATTTGAATTTTTCTTTAGGTCTGTATATTTTCTTTATTATTGGCAACATGCCTTGAGCAATTACCAAGAAGTTTCATGAAAATCAAATGATAGTTCCTTGGAATATATTAGCTTGGCTTTACCCCTGTGAAAAGTCTCTGGTGAGCTCAGGCGGTTGATGCTACACTTTATTAGCCTTGCTCGTAGCTTTACTTCAGATTTTAAAAAGCAGTTGTCAAAGAACATCCTGGCTTTGTGGGAAAAAACATCTCTATTTAATTATAGGTTTCAGATTCTTCGGCTGAAGTAAAAGCATTGGTGGAACAAAAAGCAGAACTTGAAAGGAAAGTGGAAGAATTAGAGAAAAAACTGGATCTAGAAATACGGGTACGGCACTTTGTTGTTACCTAGCTTTTGACTAATTCAAATATACTGTTTTAAGTAAGTGACAACAGATCACACATGCTCTGGAGGTGTGAGAACAGCTTGGCTTTCAGTTTGAATTTGAGTCAGTGGTAAGAACCAATATACTTGAAACTGAATATCTAGTACTGAGGAGGCTTCACTTATCACATTTCTGATAAAAATTAAAAAAGCAATGCTTTGTGTGTTTTATGAAACATTCTAAACTTTTATTATCATAAATTGATTAGCACTTCTGCAAGTGAAAAACATCAAAATCTTGAAGTGGCTTCTTTCATACAATAAAAAGAGCCTTTAATTTATTTATGCTTAGTCTGTTATCTTGTTTAACTTTTGGTGTACAAAATTCAGAATCAGCAAAATTCCAAAGAAGAGAGAGATGCTACACGAGCGAGCCTGAAAGATCTTCAGCTGCAACTTGATGAAAGTATACGTGAAAAAGAAGCCTTAAAAAAGCAACTGGAAGAAAATGAGAAGGAACTAAGGCAAAACCTAGAGGAGTGAGTTAATTCTAGAAAAGTTATTCATTGGGATTTCTACCTTTTTGTATGCCTTTTAAATTAAAAGCACATGTCTTCAGAATACACTAATGCAATCAGACAGTGATGTTTGTTACTGTAGGAAATGTTTCTCCTATTTAAAGGAGGCATGTTTTTAGAATATCTGGAAGGAACAGAAAGATTGTTGTATTTATAGCCTTCCTCTTAGTGCAAGTTGCTTTTAATATTTCATGGTCATAATATATAGTTCAAGTGTTTAAAATACAAAAACACTTGAATGCTTTAGTCAATAATAAAATACCAGTTTTAAAATAAAATACAACTTTCCACTTAAATATCTACTTAAAAGAATTCTCATTTTTACCCCTCTTAACACTTCTGTTTTCTGCCTCATTATATCCCATTCCCTTGTAGGGAACATGGGCATAGATACTTGTATCCATGTAGTACTTGAAGGAACAAATTAGTATTTGTACAAATTTAAAAATTCTGTTTGATTTTTCCTGATGAGGCTTTTTCAAGTGAAGATGGAACAGGAACAGCACCAGACTGAGATCAGAGATCTTCAAGACCAGCTCTCTGAGATGCATGATGAACTGGATAGTGCAAAACATACTGATGAAGGGGAGAAAGAGGTTCTGCTTGAGGTTAGTATAACTAGGTTGAGGTTAGTTACAACCTCAAGAATAATGAAAAAATTAGAAGAATCGCATAAAAGTGGAGACTAAGATACAGATAGAATAATACATGCCTTAGCTTTTTCTATTCTATCAATCCAAAACAATATACCATTATTAGGAGACCTAAGAAAGCATATTATAATAACTACATTAACACTAAAAGGAATACAAAGTAAAAGTACCATTCTTTTATAGAATAGGAGAATGAAGAACTTAATGGTTTAGGGACAGCTGAGTTATCCACCATTACTAGATAATTATTTCAGTGAGTTTTAACAATTAGATAGGATTTTGAGTCAGAACAGGAGGGTCAGTTTAAAGAAGGTATACATTTTTGGAAGGCCAGATGAGAAAATTAAAAGAACTCATCAAAGCAGTTACTAAATTGTTGACTCTCTACTGTGGGACCAGGGAGAGAAGAGAAGGGATAGAGTTTGAATAGGAGCAAAAGAGTTACAAGTTTTTTATCACCTTGGGATGAAAGAGGAATTGGCAGTAGCCCTTGTTATAGTGATATGCTGTTGCTGAAGTAGAGAACACTGCTTATAGAATTTGTTGATAGGCACGTGTAAGTGTATCAGTGCATAGTTGTTCAAAAGGTAGATTAGAATTCAGAATTACCTTAAAACATTGTAGTATCAACACAATTAACGTCTCTTAATACGAGTGCAAAAAACTAGCGTAAGAATTGGAAACTAAATGTCAAAATGCAAAATAGGAAGCAAAAGCACAGACAACAGGTCTCAGGAATATTAAAGATGTTTGTGTATAAAATAGGCTGAGTAGAATACCTTGGTTTGTGTAGGTGAGATTTGATTACTGTTTTAAATTACTGTCTTAAGTCTTGGGCGCTGCAGTTGAAAGTTGTACATAAGTAGGGGAATATCTAGAATGATGGTAATAGTACTGAAAAACATTACATATGAAAAAGGACTTCTGAATGGAGAAGTGAGAGATGAGTCAAAAGGACATCTTATAAAATGTTGCTATAAAGGAGATAGTGATCAATTTTTCTATGTTGTGTGGGGATAGAGTAAGAAATGAGAGACTTGGGTGCAGAGATCTGAAGTAAGTGTTGGAAAATATTTTCTGTCAATATGGATAATTAAATAGTGAAACATGGCTATCTGGGATGGTAATAGAATCCCTTCAATTGTAGGCTTTTAAGGAGGGAATAGATGATGCATGTTAGGAATGGTTTAGATGTACTGATCCTGCTTCAGTGCAGGGGAAGCTTACATTCTTTCTGAAAGTCCAATTATTAACAGCTTGAGAAATAACAAATTAGATAATTTTTGAAGCTGTACCTTTTTCATTTTTGCTGTTATTTTTGTTCTGTGTTTGTATACATACATCTGTGTGTGTATTTTTCAGATTCACTGACTACCTTCTTCCTTTCCAGCAATTTGGACAGGGAAATGATTTCTAGGATGAACACAGTGGGAGGAGGAAGGGTGTAAAGGCATGTACTCAGTGGGAAGCGCTTGTTTTGTCTTCAGCACTTGCAGAAGCAACTTTATTTATTCTCTCCAGCAGAAAAGGCAACAGGGGATTATCATTGGGTTCACTTCTTTGGCATTGTGGGGAAAAAAAAGGATTTTCTTTGATCCTACCTACCTCTTTGCTCCAGAAGGTAGGACTGAGGGAGTTGTTAAACTAAGTTACAACCTTAGTCTGACTCCTGCTTTGTTTACAGAGAGCACAACATACACCATCAAAATCTTTTCATAGTTTTGCAGCATCATATATGTTGACCCATAATATAAAACATTAGCTATATGTTATACATATGATAATCTTAGAGTTTTGGAAATTTTTAGCTTGCTATAAAAGCTGCAGAAAATGTCAGTCGTGAGGAATGAAATCGGCCTTGGGGACTTACATACTTTCCTTCTCTGCAACACAAACAGCACATCTATTGGAACTATTTGTCACAGAACTGTGTTTCATTTTATTCTTTAGGAACTGATGCAAATGAAGCAGGATCTGCAAGAAGTATTAATAGCGAAAGATCAACAAGAAGAGATTTTGAGAAAGAGAGAGCGAGAGCTTACAGCTTTAAAAGGAGCACTAAAAGAAGAAGTATCTAGCCATGACATGGAGATGGATAAGCTTAAAGAGCAACATGACAAAGAGTTGCTTGATCTACAACAGAGTCTGGAGAAAGCAACAAAGGTGAAATAAATGATTACAATTAATCTCTGTGGGAAAAATCATACCTCTCAGAGATATGGTATACTAGAGGCTTTCTGATACTCCTGTTTTCTTAGCAAAATAAGTAGGTGAAGATTTGGGCTATGAGATTCTTACCTGCTGAGAATAAGGGTTATTTCATACACTTACATAAAGCTGTTCATCATAGCTGAAGTTGTGGCCCTTTCTTCAAGCAGTTATTTACTATGTTTGCTTCATTGGAAACTTTGAGAGAGAATAGATGGGAGTGTAGAACAGAGGACCATTTGCTTGTCTCTGGTTAAATGGAACCACTGCAACTTGGAGAACGCCCTGAAGTGTGCCAGTGTGCTTTGCTAGTGATGACCTTGACATTACAGTTTTGGAGCTTCTAGCAGTTCTCTGCAGTTCTTTTCAGCTCACTGCTCCTACCTTCAGCTCCTTGTGTCATGTCCTGTTCCCTGGTTACATTGTCCTACCGTATCCCTTCATTTACTACTGGCTTTTCTTTTGCTTTATTTTGTGTCCTTCTCATTTATTGAGCTTGTTTACTAAATGGTCAAATGAGTGCCAGCACAAGGGAAACAACAGGGATTGGGTGTTTGGAAGCAGACAGGAGGAGAATGGAACTGAAGGAATTGCCTCTTCCAGCATCACCAGGAATTCGTTGTGAGGAGGAGAACAGGAAGAGTTTTCAGATGTGCACATCTGCTACTGTTTACCAAAAGATGTCCTTTGTGAAGTAACCTTTGCAGAGACAGCAGCTGGGAATTTACTGGAAGATTTATTTTTTTTTGTAAGGGGACAGCTCTCATAGAATTTTGAGTGTTATTTTTACAATGACAGGTATTTTTGTCTTTTCTTTATTGCTTTTGCCTCTTATCTTATTTCTGTCAAATATTCAAGAAAATTTCTACAGGCAAACTGTGCTTGAGCAACATAAGTCAAAATTGTAGGCCCAGTTTTATGCTTGGAAATGTCCATGCTAACTTACATCTTTTACTTGCACCTCATTGGTGTTAGATGAGTTGCAGTTATCCTACTGGTTGTGGCCAAAAACATTATGTAGAACAGAATTAAAATTAAGCTTGAAACTTGAAAGAATTTTCCAAAACTTTATATACTTCATGAGCAAAATGGGAGCATATATGGAAGATGCTGGGTACATATTGTATGACTGGATTCTGATAAAGACTATTCTTTTAAAGGATTGTTTTTAAATGTGCAGTTTTCTTCAGTGGGTAGAAAAGTTTATATACACTTATTTGTTCATGCAGCCTAGAAGTTCTACTTGAGATTTTTTGGCTTTGCCTAAATGTGTTTTTACTCTTTGTTTACATCGTGAAGATATTTGACTCATCTGAGCTGCATGAACTGAATCAGTTTTTTTCTTTGAGAGAAAAGTAGAACATTTAAATTACCATTTTTTATTATACAGTAATTGTAGTGACAGCTTAACCTCAGTGAACCATCTTTCAAAGTTACTGCATGGTAATTTACTGTATTTCAATTATGGAACTGTAATTACAACTGACAAGAAATGAAAGAGTAGTTTGTTTGGCATAACAGTAACAGTCTGGGAAATAGCTCTGTGAC
>JAVSBS010013344.1:30205-48743 GCA_033124195.1 Coracias cyanogaster
GAAGCAGACACTGTCTGCAAAAGCATGGTGTGACCTTCAGAAAGTGCAGGTAGTTAGCAGAGACTTAAATGAAAAGTAAAATAACTGAACAGAATTGGTTTGATTCTAACTCAAACAAGGATGTGTTCTCTCCAGTTTCTTTGGGTTTACACAATAATGAGTGGTGGGAAGGATTTTGATGCCTTTTGTACTAATTTTGTTTAAATCTGTTTTCTGCTTGCACCAAAGTTGAGAGTAGAATAGTATATAAATATATTTGCTTTACCATGGTTTCTGCAACAAAGAAGTTGGAACATTATTTATTGCTTTATTTATTCTTGGTCTTGACTTATTTAAAAATATTTCTGGACATGTATACAACTATATACAAGGTCACAAACCCAGACTTTATTAGATTCATTTCTTGTTAGGCACAACACCTGAAAGGAGCAAGATGGGAAGTGAGGCAATTAAATGCTGAAGTTCCCTTACGGAGGCTAACTTCCTTAGGCCCAAAGCTGACAACGAAATGCTGTATGCATATGAACTCCAGCACTTGTGACTATGTGGGCTCAGATAAGGAGACCTATGCTAGGTAAAGCTTTATAACTCAGATGTACATACCAAGTCAAATAGTACACATACATGTGTGCATATATTCTCGCACTTTCTTCTCATCCATTTGTTATGAGTTAAAAGGAGCTTTGTACTCACTTAAACACACCTAGATTATTTCATTTATCAGTGTCTTTCAGACTGTCGTCTGTTCCTGCACTCAGTACATAATATTAAAAACTTCTTCTTAAGAAACAATTCTATCAATTACTTCACAAACTTAATTCCTTTTCTCATTAGTAATATCATTACCCATATAAAGTATAGGAAGGTAAGAAGTAGAGAGATCACTGTCCAAAGGATGTTGTGGATGTGCGAATTGAGGTGCCTAGGTTAACGTGATGTTAACCATTATATAGTCCTGATATATTCAGGCTACAATTTTTGCTGACTTCAGTTGCAACTGTGCACTCAAGACTTTGGAAAGCAAACCCTAGTGTCTCAAATCAAACACCAAGGAAATTAAGGAGCATTCAATTATTGATCATCTCTGGAAAGTTTTGGTTGAGTGACTTGCCTCAGGAGCTCTTTGGCAGAGACAACAATAGACTCCGGATTCTCTAGGGCTGTATTTGGGTACCTTAGCTATGAAACAATCCTTTTTCTTACTGCCTCACTCCTCTCTGCAGCACTCCTTTATTTCTGCAGCAGCAACCTCTTTCACTGTAAACTCCTGACTTGTTCTCAAGCTGATTGACTAATCCTTTAAGCTTCAGAATTAAAGGATATGAGAACTATTAAAAAATTTCAGAATTAAAGTATATGAGAACTACTAAAAATGTCAATGGTTATTGACCACTATAGATTGTTTTCCTCTATGTGTGATCTTTTTTTGTTGTCAGAAATTGATTTTTTGCAGTGGACCTTTCTTTTGGGATTTGATAACTTGTTTTATTCATAGTGGTTTAACTCCACTGCTGGGCTAATAAGTAAAGCTGCTGCATGTGCCCTATGGCACAATGACAAAGTCAGAATTCAGAAGTTTATCTTCAAGTAGTCACAGAGTACTTTGTATTGTGGAGTCTAATCTTTACAGCTATGTCTTCTTTCTTCTAGGCAGGCTTCTTTTTCTATTTTCAGCTTTTATAAACATAAAATTTAAGAAAGCATAATAAGATATTTCATGTATTCAAAAATAAAATGAGAAGAAGATTTGAGTGTGTTTAAGAAGTCTGTAAGGGAAAGGTATTATTCCTTCAGGGATTGAAGAGATGGTAATCTGAATGTGAAACAGGTTAAATGCAGGGAATAGAAGGCACTGAAGGCCCTGGCAGACAGAGTGAGGACAGACAGATGGAAAGAAAAAAAGCAAATGCAGGCAAAAAAACATAATAAGGAAAATGCTTTACTATTTTTACCTTACATAAGTGTAATTCCATAATATAATATAGGAAAAAGCTGGTTTACTAAAACACATTGCCACAACTAGCAGGTGGGAGTAAAAAGAAGTATGCATGGTTTATATATCATAGGGAAGAAACTGCAGTCTTGGAATCTAGATAAGTTAATTTTAAAATCCAACGAGCCCACTTCAGTGCTTGATACAATCCCTGCCCCTGTTTTGGGGTGGGTTGAGAGGGGTTTTTTTATGTTGGGTTTGGTTTTTCTTCTGGTATGGCAAATGCATCTGATTATACAGTATTTCACACCAGCTTTTGTCTTGAATCTTGTTTAACCAGTTTTGTCTGATATGTGCTCTGTATGTGTATATGTACATAATCTGATTTCTACTCTCTGAAGAGGGTGATCCATAATTCTGTGAACTGTGTTATATTCACAATGTTTGTTAATGTTTCACACTCAAATCATTGCTTTGTGACCTTTACTCAGTTATGTTATCATGGGTTGTGTAAACTTAGTTAAAATGATTGCCAAAACTTTACCAAAATCCCCAAATCTTAAGTTTAGCAATGTAAAGGCTTTATGAATGGATATCAACAGGAGTCATTAACTGATGTGTCATAAGCCTTAATGACACTTTGTTAACTCACGCTGTTTGTGTGCAGCACTATTACAAATAAGTCATGTGTGGTGGACTGAAGCACAATCTGTACATGTGAGTTCTCCCTGCCTGGCTTTTTTCCTCATTTGCACTTCCTAGTCCTATAGTGTTCAGTTATCCTTCTGCTTTCATCTTCATCATTCTAACCCACTCTAATTCAATGCTTTTGCAAACAACTTTCAACTCCTTTTTTTGAATGTGTGAGCCAGCCACTGAATTTTAAATGAAAGCTGTGCTTTCTTGCTCATGTAGACAGAACCAAAGAGAATAGGATTACTGCTGGCTGTTAGCAAATACCATCTGTTGTACAGTTTAAACTGTCTCTGTTGTTGCCACTTTCAGTTTTGGCCTATGAAGTGTGATAACTGGCATACAAAATTTATCAATGTACATAGTAATTTATCTGTAATTTCAGCACAGGGGTTTTCATATCTTCTATAGGCATGTTTTATTAGGGGAATATTATTCATAATATAGTGGACCATCTCTAACAACAGAGTGGTAAATTTAATGTATGGCCTCTAAGTGAGTAATATCGCCGCCTTAGTTGCCTGGGGCTGGTTGATTACTCTGCCTGTGTGGTTGGGTTCCATAGTCAAAGGATGCAACAATCTGTTTCTGCTTCAGCCATGTCTGCGTATGATTTGACAGCTGCTGGCCTGAACCTTATGCAACTGTTCAGTGTGTGGATAGGGATCTTTTTCCACCGAATTCTCACCTAATGGTGTTGCTACAAGGTTTGTCAGAGCTACATTTCAATGCTTGTTTCCTTTGCACATCCTTTCTAACGATAGTTAGGCTCTTTTCTATCATGTTCACCTGTCTTCCCAAGAGAAGACCTGAAGGGGAGGCAGAAGGTGATGTAGGGTGCCTGATAAGACTAACAGTGGAGAACAGGAAAAGGGAAGAGGCACAGTTCTTTGATACCCTAACTTTCCGTGGCAATATGCTATGGGACATGGTGTGTATTTCCAAAAGCTGTTACAATCTAGAAACTTCATTTATGCCAGTGAAGAGCTCAGAGTGCAATTCTTGTTACAGTGGGGATAAATGAATATAGGTTTTTTTCTATCTAAAGTCAGCTGTGTAATTTGACTCTTCCAGAGCAGTGATGTTATGTGTCCATTTTCTACCCAAAGATCATCTAAACTGTATTTATGTCATTTAACTGTTTAAATTTCACTATCAAATTGAAGATACTCATGTATTGTTTTTTCTAATACCATCCTGAAGGTGATCTTCCACAACTTATGTGTATGGTACAATATTGTAAGGTAAACTGATAGAATAGATACTCCTGTGTTTCTTTTCAATCTTACATGAAACAAGTTGCAAGGGTGTTGAAACAGCAGCATACAGTGAAATGTGCACTGTGAAGAGCATTTCTCCTACTCTCCCCAGAGTATATATAAGAAAAATGCCCGCTACAATTCAGCAAAGCTCCCCCTATATACCGAGTTTTCCTATGATCCCGAAAATGTGTGTGTGTGTGTGTGTATTTATTGTTGGTATTTGTTAAGACATACCTCTTCCAGGTGAAATAAAGGAATTAACATTTTAGAGAATTTGTTTGGGAATGGTTCCTTCATGTGAAGGTGTAACTCTTGTAATCATGCCAAGGTCATTACAGACCTGTGGAAGTCTGCAGGTTATGTGCTGATAGCTCAGGCAGCTGGAACTTCAGGCAGGTTTTACATATATACCAAATTTATTTCCAAGATTTTAAATTAAGTTAATACTTGCAACTTGTCCTTTATACTTCTCTATCTTTTATATGTGTGTGTGTGTACTTCTAAGCATTATTTAATGCTTCCTGTGTTGGGAAAGTAGAGCAAGTGGTGACAGAGGAGGTAGTGGAATCTTCAGGTACAGTGTGTGTCTGCTGCAGTCCTCTCTTACTGTGCAGCCCTGCGTAGGCGGTTGGATGAAAAAGAACAGACAAATCAACATTCCTTTCCCTGAACTCCCCAGCATGCCTCAGCTGCTTTCACTCAGCCCCAGAAAGGGGAAATGAGACAAAAAGGAGCCACTGGTAGAGTGCTTGCTAATTAGTTAAACTTTGCTGTATGCAAAAAGCAAGAATTAAATGAATATATAAATGCTATTGAAATTTTGGTATGTAAGAACTTAAAGCATCAACAGGGATTTATTTCAGAGCTTTTAACTAGTTTGTGTACATAGAAGAACAAGTTTTTTCAGTATTTTCAAAAGACCAGAGCTTGTCGGCCTGCTTCTGCTGCCAGTTTTTGTATAATAAGTTCATTGACCCTGTAGACAGTCTGAGTGCTTTCTGAGTTACCACTTTATCAAACTAATTTGCATGATTTTTTAAAGCTGTTGCTTGCTAGAAAACAGTTTAGTCAGGGTATACTTTGTAAACACTTTTACATAACTTAACTTATTCCTTTTTTGGGTTGGGGAGGGGAGAATCAGGAGATACAATCAGAAGTAGTGTAACTGAAATGTTACTTTCATGCTTTCATAAAATTATTTCACAGAATAGTTTCTTCCCAAACTATTTTGTAGAATTTCTTTTGTTTTCACACAGATAAACACGATTTCACATGCAAAAATGTTATGCTTCAGTAATTAATGTGCAATTACCTACTGTCACCAGATAATGTAAAGACCAAAGGTATAAATGGATTCAAAAATGATTAGAGAAATTAACGGATGATACATTCATGGAGGAAAAACAGTGAGAGCTGAGACTATGTATTTTTTTTCCATAAACATCAGCTATGGCCACTGGAGAGAATACTGGTCTAGATTGCTTGTTTGCTCCGGTGTGCCTGCTATTGTTTAAGGTCTTAACGTAGAAGGCAGTGGGTCTATACATGCGAACCAGATCTTTGTACAGAGTATTGCTTTGTATCAGACCCTGAATGCCCAAGAGTAAGAACCTCAAATTGTATTTCGGATTCTTTTGTGTGTCAGGATTCTACCTGGCAAGTGAACAAAGAGCAAAGATTAAATACTTCTAGCTCTTTACTCCACAAAATTAAATGTTTACAAGTGCGTACCTGGTCTGTGTTATAGCATAACAGTATAGATAGTATGACAATATAGACACATACGTCCACTCATGGTTTCTAAAATAAGTGGTAGGATGTTTCAGAGAGGTTAAGTGGTGAGACTAAGGTGATTATTAGCTCTGAAAAACTACAAGCTGCAGCCAGTTGCCCTGCCAAAAAAGAATCTGTCACCACATACGATAAATTTTGATGAGTAGTTTATCATAATTTGTCTCTATGCTGCACATTTATTTCAGTTTCTGAAAAAAACAGTATATCTTTTTGAATGCAAATAGCTAAACTCCTTCCATCCTCAGGCAGTAACTGAAACCCAAGCAGAACCACTGAGTAGGTACAGCCCCAAGTGTGAGCTGTATGACTTGTAGATGCTGCTGCACCAATACATCTGTAAGGCACTTCCAGTCTCTACTGCTTGATCATGCCTGCTCACCATCTGCTCTTCTGTGCTGGCACAGCATTTTGGGGGAGCATATTTTGAAATGGATTGGGGTTTTTTTTCTAGTAACACCTTCCAACTCCTCTCTTTTGTCTTTTAAGTGTCAAGATCTCTTTGCATTTATCTGTGCGGCTTCTGTTCCTTAAGTTGATTTACTCAAAAGCTCCACAAACTCTTGCATTGATGTAGAGTGTTGCTTGTTAGTGCTTGGAATAAGCAGCAGGGTGAGACAGCCTAAATTTTGTGTTGCTGTGGAAGACACTTTTCATTGATATGTTCTTCCTTAAAGGCCCATTTGGCTTTTGACATCTGTGAAGATTTTTAGATTACTTGGAATTACCTAACAATGGGATCTGCTAATGAAAATATTTTAGGCCAGTAAGGAGGAAGATGTTATGGTGAAAATGTGATGACAGACATGAGATGTTCAGATGTTGTATGTTACTTTAGAACACTAAAAATGCCTGAGGGAGAAAAAATTCTCCTTGTATACAGACTAAGTTAAATACTTTGTTGTCATTTTAATGTTATATCCTAGCTATATTTGCTGTGATGTCATATAAAATTTCTGTTAGAAAACAACATCAATTTCTTTTTTTAAACATAACATAATTTGTTTTCACTAGAGTGCTGCTGTCCTTGCCAGCGAAAGAAATGCTGCACAAGAGGCACGAAGTAGTATAGAAAATCAAGTCAAAGAGCTGACTGAGGAAAATGAACAGCTGAAGAGAACAGTTGATCGGCTGGAGAGTGAAATTGAAGAGTTGCACAAACAAATGGATACTATGAAAGGAGAAGAAAATTCAACGAAGGAAAAAATAAAGAGATATGAGGTGAGTTAAGAAAACTAGCCCCTTAGGCAATAACCTTCCTGTTTGCAAAGGACACATTGTTGAACAAAAGCTGACAAAGAGAAGGAAGAGCAATGTCATTGGGAAGGTTAAGCAAAACCAGCAGGTCATCAAGAAGTAGGATGCAGTTTGCTGTCATGTATGGGAAAGATTTCCCTGGTGAATACCAGTGTAAAACAAGTAACAGCTTGGAAGTGGGAACATCATCGATAGGCCAGAGTGAACATATTTTGTAGCTCAGTTTACTTGTCAGATTAAAGGCCTTGCCATTATTGCTAAATGTATCAAATTGTACCATTGCAGGAAGAGAAGCAACAATTAGAAGAAGCTTTGAAACATGCCGAAAAGGAGACAAAAGAATTAGTAGTGTTAAAAAGGTCTTTGGAAAGCCAAGTAGAAGATATACAGGTAAGAACAAGAGAAATTTTGAATATTTAAATTCGAAATTTCCTGTTCATTTGCCTGTTTTCTGCAGAATAAGATCTCATTCTTTTTGAAGTATGTTTTGTTTTAAAATCCAAACCAAGTGTTGGTAGTAGGCAGATACCAGGAAATTTGATTATCTTTTTTTGTTGTTGTTAATGAACCTGCCTTAGTTGAAAATGTTTCATGGAACCAGTATATTTTGTCACAAAACCAGAGAAATTTAACATATATCACTAGGACTTGCAGCCTCTTAAACTCTGTGTGAAATCCTCTTTCAACCTTGCTCCTTAGTCTGCTCAGTATCCAGGAAAGGATGTGCTTTCTCCCAGATTTGTCCAGAAATTAATCACATGGAGAATGCATCTAGAAGAGCAGTGGAGAGAGATATTGGCAATATTGTGTATGAGTAAAGATGGAATGATTCAGATGGAATGAAAATTCAGATCTGTTTAGTAAGCAGTTGAATGTGTATAAAACTTAAATCTCTGCTTATAGACATAATATTTTGTATCTGAAAAAGTTGCAAACCTTATATTTTCTCCTTGTAATTTACCTTTTACATGAAACAAAGAAGCATCTATTTCTACTGTTTCAGATAGTTTAGAATTCTCTTAGTTTTGCTTCTAGAAGCAAAGTTTTAAAGCTATTTTATCAAAAAAGTCAGACTCAAAAGTGAGGTACATGTACATTGCTAGCAACTCATTTTTAATTGAGCAGATACTTTCCCTTGTCTTCAACACAAATTTTACATTACTGTTCTGAAAATCTGAAAATGACAATTGTCTGTAAGTGGATTATAAACTGAGGGAAGATTGTGTTAACGAGCATGTTCTCATAGTTCACTTAATGATGGTAAAAAGAAAAAATAACAACAGCAAGAAAATACTACTGTGTCTTCAAAATGGAATATGCTTCAAGAATATAAGATTTTATCTATATGGGTAAGGAAGTTTTGTTTCTACAAAATGATGTTTTTAAGCCAATGTTCCTTGTGACTACATCAAAAAGTGTTTCATTTGAGGGTTTTGATCATTTGGGTTTTTCCCTTTTTAAATCTGTTCTACCTCGCTGATTCTCCAGATTGCTGATAGTCTGCACAATTGCATAGATGGTCCAGTGCTCATCATTGATTTGCATTCAGCACTGTTCTCCAAGAACTTCCTTCTATCATAGTATGACTTGACCTTTCTGTACAGTGTGAATCAATGCACGATATGCATCCTTTATTACTTTGGGTCAAGATGCTTGAAAATTGTGTTCTGTCTTCTCTGTTTACACATCCTTCAGAACATCACACCAAGTAATGCCCCCTTCTATGTACACCCCCAAGCTGCGTCTCCAAATTAAAGAAATCTAGGAAAGGTGACAGATAGAAGAGTCTGTCTTATCATTTTACTTACAGCTTGTATGTCTAATTTCTGGCACACCAAATTTCATCCTATTTCTGATTCTACACTGTTCTTGTCCACCAGATGGAACACTAACGAACTTCAGGATCTAATCAGCGGGCCCTTTTGTTTTGAACAATTCAGCCTTTCTGTCTTTTGATTTTTGCTTGTTTTAATGACTACTGTTGTGCAGTAGACTGGTTTGGCCTTGTGTTACCTTTGACAATTTAGACAACAAACTTTGGCACAGTAATAATGCTTATGACAGTAGAAACTTAATTCTTTGCTGGTCCATCTTCCTTATTATATAATACAAATTACTTCTAATGGTGGGCTACCATAAGAAAGACAATGACAATATGAACAGAAATGTAACAGTCACTGTAAATGTATCCAAATCTATTCCTTCCTCCATCCCAAATTTCTACTCAGAAAAGTTAAAGCTGAAATGCAGTTAATTATTAGAGACAATTTGTTTCAATGCCTTTGTCTAAAATCAACCTCAGTATATATTGAAATTTTTTTTTACATATAGTCAAGCAAGTAGATTTTTTGCAGTGTCTCATATGATGTTATAACCTCTGTTTTAGGGTAGTCCCCTCTACATATTCCACTATTTCAAGAAATGAAATACAACTTAACATTTTTGCAACATTGAGAAGACTTTTGGAAGTTTCTTGAGGTCTCTCTTGGGAAAGGAAATAATTTAATATAATTATTATGCACTACTATTATTTATTATAATTATTAGCTATACCACATATGGTACTGCAATATATTTGAAAAATATCAATTATGCCAACATTAGGAGTGGCAGTACCAAGTATTCTGTGCTTGAAATAATCAAAATACAGAATCCTTTACTTGGGGAGAAAATGAAGCTTATCTTTTTGTTGGGATAAATAATGACAGGCACATAGAGTTAGTGTTGCAGAGCACTGTAAATTGACGTACAGTCTTAGTTTTCAGTTATCAGTTTGAAGAAATTATTAATTTTGTAAAGAGAAGGTTCAACTAATATTGTTTGGAAAAATAAAGAAGTATTGCAGTAATCTTATAGGTCGCTATGAAAACAATTTACTACTTCTGCTTTCCCCCGTTTTGTTTTCTTTTCTTCTTGAAGAGTATGTGGAAATGTGAGTGTGTCCTATAATTATTTTATGGCTTCCTGTCTCCTGTACCAAGCTTGGTCTGTCTACCAACCTGTAATTGAGAAATACTGCCATAGAGTTAGCCTTACTTGTGCTGAAATAATACTTAAGCTTCTTCTCAAAGTAATTAATTATCACTGCAGAATGGCTTTAAATTGGCAACTGCCAAACTGTTTGCTTGACTTACAGGTACACTGTAACTGACAGGCCAGCCAATTCCAGTGGAAAGTACTCAAGGATTTTTGTGTCCAAAGGGGACTCAAATCAGTGGTTATCCTTGAGTTGACCGTTGAAGCTGTCCTATAGTGTATCCCAAATTTCAAATATGGAAATTCAGTATAGTGCACTGGAAGGCTAGATGCTGAGGAAATTGCAGTATTTGGATAGTCAGTAGCAACTTCTCCATTGCATCATGTTTTTTAACACTGGAGTTATGAAAAGTGTTATAAATGGAAGTTCCGTTGTTTCTAGCATAACATATTAGTCTATCTCAAATATTAATGTTAAGCTAGGCAAACTGATTTTTGTCAATATTTTTCTCTTTTATCACCTTGTCTAGAAAAGGGAAATACCATATCCTAATTTGTGTTGCCCAAGAAAAATGATTGTTGGTGAGAAACTGCATATGATGTGTTATTTCTCCTAAATGATGTAAGAATGAAGTAGTATCTGTTGTAATGCAGGGTTTTTATTAAAAGAAAGATAATTTCTGTTGCAATGCTTAGTTTTAATGAGGAATATTTTTACCATATACCTATGTTACCAAGTTTCTGCTAGCTACATTTTACCAAATCGAGAAGGACCTTACTGTGCTTTCCTGATAATGTCACTATTTGAAGGGTAGATTATTCTATGGCATAGTTGGTAGCTAAATAATATAGATCATAATGCGGACAGCTATTAAATATATTTTGAGAAGAAAATTATGGTGAGTGATGGCGTGAGAAACCACCATTACCAGCCAGGTAGGATTCATCAGGCCCAGAGAACAATCATCTGTTACACACTTTTCCAAAGAGAACGGTTGTGCATTTGAACCATCTGACCGTGCAGTAAAAACTTGATTTGGTAAGAAACAACATTTCTGTAATTTTCTTTTCAGTCTTGTACTCTACATGTACTCAGAGAAGCATTTGATTTCTGTAGTCACTAATAAATGTGTTATACCAGGGAAGCCTGGAAAGTGATAGGGTCTTTATTGGTTCCAGGAAATGCTTAGTCTTGTGATGCTTATGGCACATCAGATGACTCAACAGACACTGATGCATCACAAGAGGAACGTGGACATGAGAGGTTTTAACAGATGTGCAGGCAATGAGAGCATGAAGCACCTGAACTTCTGTTCCCATGGTACTCTGAAGCTGCATTGCCACTGTTGGTCTATTGTTGAACTAATTAAAAACAAACGCAGCAAACTGAAATTTCTCCTTGGAACAGATCAGTTATCTAGGAATTGCATTTTTTATTCATTTTGATTACATGTTCACAATACTTTCTAACTTTTAATAATGTACTTAATATTTGTTTTATCATCGTTCTTAATAACAAACAGTAAAAATATGTTGATGGAAATGGGGAGATGCAGTATATTAAAGTACAGATCTTTCTTTTCAAGATGCCAGAATATGACTCAAAGGAGAAAAAACTAAATTTCAATCTCAGGCAACTCAGTTTGCTACATATCTGAAAATTAGGTAAAAGTTAGCACAACCTGATGAAAATTGAGGTGAAGTACTGCTTGCATCAAGCCTCCTGTTATTATTTTCTTTAAATATTGTAATTATTCACACCTGTTAGTCCTTTGTCAATTGCCTAGTTAGTAGATGAAATTTCTTCTCATATTAGTAATTGATATTTCTTTTTCTTGATTGGTTGTTTTTTGGGTTCTTTTTATTGTTGTTGATAACACTGTAGTAGAGAGAGTGAACAGATTTGCTCTGATGTTTACTTCCCTTTTTAGCACACTGGAAATGCAGAACAGCATCCTGCTGGCACCATTATTCTGCCCCAATGTATTTCACTGATCTGTGTCTGAGCAGTTTCTCAAGGATGCATAAACAAACAGTAAAGTTAAATGATCTGTGAAAGGCCAATGGAGGGGAGTGCGCATGGGGGTTTTATAACCTGTTCAAATAGGACATGTTAGCAGGGTCCGAAGATTTCAGCAACTTTTGGCACAGAAATACTAAAGTTGAACCTTTTCAAGCTTCCTAAAATCCTTTGCTGTTGGCTAAACCAATTCTGGTGTAGAATTAGGCTTTGCAAAACAGCATCTATTAGCCCCCTCAGCATGTTTTAGGGTTATGTATACGCTTCTTAGATATCCACCGTAACTCCTGTTTGTATCAGATGTCTTTTGTTGACAGGTTATACAGGAAGAGAGACAATGAATCTAAAGAAATCTCTTAACTTCTATCATTTGATGATGTTCTTTCTTTTCTCTTAGAACAATTAGTTTTTGAGACTCTGATCTATATTGCCTGCAGAAATACTATTTTTTTTCACATTTAAAATTTTGAAGTGTTATAAAATAAGCATAATAGGTACTAGATATTTAACTAAGCTTTGTATTTCCAATGTTCAAATGTAAAATGATGTTTTGAAATGCTTTTTACTATTTATGGTGATTTTAATTATTAAAATAAGATAACCTGCTTTTCTTGTATTGGAATGAACAAGTGACAGTCAGTTATCTACAGATGGACAATATTTAGAAGTTGGAGAGTGGTGAATTCTTATAAACTTCCTGAATATGATAGCAGAAACATTTGGAGCTCCTGGTAGATGAGCACATAGCATAGCCCTGCAGTTCATTCAAAACTTAATCCAGGTAATGAAGGTCTGAACAGTAATGGCAAAAGTTCTTTCAGGAAGGGGATTTCTGTGGTAGGAGATGCAAAGTTGTGTTTGCACAGCATCTGTCATAGTAAGACATCATCTTGATTTGGGCTTCTGGCTCTTACAGAAGCACAGTAATGGTAGAAAAAAAAAATCCCCACTAGTTATTTGTCACTCATTGTAGGAACAGATATGTATTTTATTTTATTATTTTTACCTAGGAAAAAAGGTTGTTGTTGAGAAAACTTTTAAGGGAGCATTAAAGGGAACATATAGGAAAAGGGGAAACCTGAAATGGATATTGAGCCTTCTGCAGGAGGTGGGATATGCTGATGTGTGCAACTGCAGAGGAATGTACGCTTTGCCTGTAACAGAATTGTGAAAAGGGTCTACATGTGGTTCTACAAATGTTGCAACAGTGGTTTAGGAATTTATAGGAAAGATGAAGCACTGCGTCACTAAAATTATGTTCTATACTGGCTAGAAAAGTGTAACTCCCTAAACTTTTGTTTATTATATATTATGTTTGTCTTAATGTTACAAAAGCTGGTGGTATTACTGCTGCATAGAGAGTGTTATGTAACATTCCTTCAAGCCCTTAGAAAAGAGGGTCTACATTTCACTATATATATATTTCTTAACCCACTGCAGGGGAACATCCGTTGTATTTCTCAGGAACGGCAACAGTTAACCCAGCAGTTGAAAGATGAAACTCACCAGAAAGAACAGTTAAAGCAGATAAAGAATGAGATGGAGAATGAACAATGGCAACTGAACAAGACTATTGAAAAGTTACAGGAGGAGGTATGAGTTCACTCCAAAGAGGCTGCAGGAATCTGAGTATCTAATAGACAGAAGCAAATAAGCTGCCAAATTGTAAGAACAGGTTTTTAAAAAATGGATAAAAGAAAGTGAAAGTGAAGAGACTATTAGTCTCTTTAACCTAGAGACTACCAGTAAAACTCTCAGGGCTGCAACAGTGGTTGGATCACCACTATCTCAAAATACCGTTGTAAACCAGTTCCGTTTTCTTTAAACATGATCCCAGATTTCAGTTCAGTTCTAATATATGCTACAGAAGTATTTCAGAGTTTTACAGCTGATTCTCAAAATGCTACTGCATTAGACCTATTTTGCCATCTGTGTGTAAACAGTGCAACTTAATACCAATACACTGAAGCGTGACTGTGCAGTTCATTACATCAGCTGGAAGAACTGACTATGCTGCACATAGTATTAGAAAATAAATTTACTGTTTTGTGTTTTCACACATCTGCATAGAAATTCATTTGTTTGAGAACATACTCGACAAGTATTGCATTTGAAAATACTAAGCTGAATATCAAAGCTGGAGGAAAAAAACCTTTTTGTATATTAAGCATGATAGAACATTTTGTAGCACTATTTTAGGAAAAAATAGATAAATACTTTTCTCCTAGATGTCTGAAATGGTAGAAGTCTCAAGAACATCAGCTCTGGAGCTTCAGAACCATCTTGATGAATACAAGGAGAAAAATCGCAAGGAACTTGCAGATGTGCAGAGACAATTAAAAGAGAAAACCCTTGAGGTAGAAAAATCACGCTTGACAACTATGAGAATGCAAGATGAGGTAATGACTCGTATGTTCAGTGACAAATTCTAACCTTTGACCTAGAATTAAGCTTAGATAGTTTTCAAGAGAGTGAGTGTTTGCTGTCATGGTTTAGTGTGCTTCATCATGAGAGACTGATCTCAGTCAGTATGCTTTTGAGTTTCATTCTTTGTCTTGGTGATCAGCGTGTTAATTCTGCCAGGGAAATGGGATTTCCTGTTTATGACAGAAAAATGCAGTGTTTGACAAATGGATGTATCTTAAGTGATATGACAAGGATTCCATTGGTGATCTGCTGGTCTTTTAATGCCTACTATTGAAGGAATTGAGAATATGGAAATACTCTTGAATTAGGAAAAAAACTCCCAAGAGTTATTAGGAAAAACAACAAGCATCAAAACAAACACCAAAACCTCCCAAATCCTAGCTCTAAAGGAGTTGTCATGCATTCTTCTCTTCCTTCACATGAGCCAAGTTGCAGATTTAAGTAACAAAGGTGTCTTTGCAACCAAGAATCAACCACAGTCTTGAAGTGTCTGCCTCTTAGCATGTAAATTTTGCCGTAAAGGCAATCCAGTCTTTTAAAGATCTGCATATACTTGTTCTGCAGTTGGAAAAGTTATGAGAATACACTGGTCACAGATGTTTTTAGTGTGTAGAATATTTTAATTTTTTTCTAGTTCAGAACTTCTCTTATGGTTGCCCTCTCCCCTTAGCAAACTTGTTTTAAATTCAATTCAAAAGAACAACAATAGAAGACAGTATCATTCCTTACATTATTCTTTTTTCCTTCTGTATTTATTCCATTCAGGGATGGAGACCCTTTGTAAAGGGATAGAGACTCATAATGAAAAGTGAAAGATAAAACTGGGATATTGAGAACATGGCTCTCAAGTTGAATAAGTAGCTTAAATAAGATATGTATACATGTATGTATTTAAATATGTACACACACGATGTTTACAATTATGAAAAATACTTCTAGTGTTATCTATGACAACTACAACACAACAACAAGTTTCAGATCAAAGTAAACCTTCGTTATTTGACAGAAAGATAATCCAAACATTATATAAAGGACAAAATATTACTAGTTGTGGAATTCTACACCTCCGTGAGGCAACATTTAAAATCCTAGGGCTTTTAAAATGTAGTATGGCAGCTAGCTGCAGAAGAGGAAACAAAATCTCAAAATGTAGGATAGACAGGTTAAACAACAGACTTTTGAGAGAGATTAAATATTCAGGACAATTGAAGGTCTTTATTATCTCTTACTCTTTTGTGTTTAACAAGAAGTACATATAGATGGTCCTTCCACTCAACATGAAAGAGTCTGTTGTCTGTCAAAATCCTCTTGGGTAGGTGTCATAGTGCACAAAACATTCTTTTTCAGTGTCTCATCAAAAGGCAGGGATTGTAATGATCATAGCAACATAAGTATCACCTTCTTGTTCTAGCAAAAAAATTATGAAACAGTCTTGCAAGGTAGTATGGGAGTTCTTCATTGCTGCATCTATTGTAAGTTCTCTGTGGATACATAAAAGATACCAATCTTAAAAGTTGTCCATCCAATGTCATTCTGAAATGTTAAATGCATATGAAATACTATCAATATATAGATCTTTAGGCCAAGAGGAAATGGCATCAAGTTACATCAGGGGAGGTTTAGGTTAGACGTGAGGAAAAACTTCTACACCAAATGGGAACAGTCTGCCCAGGGAGGTGGTTGAATCACCATCCCTGGGTATATTTAAAAAGTGTCTAGATATGGTGCAGAAGTGGGCCTGGTAGAGTTAGATAACAGTTGGACTTCATTATCTTAAAGGTCTTTTCCAACCATAGCGATTCTGTGATCTCTGCAGTTAACTAGCTGTTCACCAAGTCATGCAAATGTCCAACATTTTGTTGTCAGGACTTAGCAATAGGTAGCAAACTCTGTAAACAGTCGCATTATTTTAGCTTCATTACTAAAGTAAGCACTCAACTAAACAAAAGAAGAATATGGAAGGCCGTGTGCCAAAGAAAAAAACTCTCATTGTATATTATACACATGTTAGAAGTTAAGTTACTAAGTACACAGAATGATCACAGTCTCACCTAAGCTCCCTCTCAGTACTTAACATTTTTTTTAAAGTACTGTTAAGATTGTAGATAATTTGAGTACATGCTGTTGTTAGAACAGGAAACTTTTATCCTCAGCAGATAGCCCTACTGTATCTGAAAGTTATACTAATATATAAATATGTTAGCAATTATGTCATTGTTAAAATTATGTTATTGAAGTGCCTCAGACATATAAAATACAGAACAAATAATTATACAATAAATAAATAAAACTAACTGAAACCTGTAGTGTGAAGCATTTCTTTAGATCTGATACTTATGCCAAGTTTATTTTCTTAGTGCCATCTCGTGGATAGAACAAAAATTATTGTAAAAAGTCTATGACCTAATGCAATTCCTGTCATGCTTCTGGATCTATCATGTCTGTAGTCAGACCCCTTTACTGACATCACTTATTTATAGAAAGTATAGTATAAAGTGTATTACCATAATCTTACTGTTTCAGATGCGTCTTATGGAAGAAAACTTGAGAGACCACCAGCGAGCTCAGGATGAGGCAATAACAAAAACTCAGTTGCTAGAACAGACTGTGAAAAGCTTGGAGTATGAACTGGAAGCCAAAAGCCACTTAAAAGATGATCGGGCAAGACAAATCAAACTAATGGAGGTAAAAAACATTTTTATGGGGTGGTATCTTATTAGACCTGATTAAAATTATTTTCCCATTTCACATGGATTCTGCCTGGAAAGAAACAAAATAACTGGAAGTTGTCCAAAATCTATGTAGCACTGCTGCGGGAATTATTCTGGTATATTATAAAGGTGATCAGTTAGTGTATCTACTGTAACATGTTATGTTCTAAATTGCAATTGTTCTTTCATAATTTTAATTAACTTTCTTTTAAATTCATTTTCTCTAGAGTTTATCAGGCAAAATTCTATTATTTCCTTTGTAGACCCATCACTCAGAACTTCAAAAGTATTTAGAAGTGCAAGTTCTATTTAGCATGTAATATCAATTCATTTCAGGAGCCTGAATAACACTGTTTCTAACTATGTTGTTATAGGGTTAGCTTCATAACTGTTCAATTCAACTAATCTGTCATTTGACTTTCATAAACAAACTATTTTATACCATTGTACTTATATGAAATTTGTCTTCTACATGTATAGTGTAAATTAAACATTCTAAAAACAGTCTCTACAAACATTACAAACTTTCTCCTACTTTTGTGAAATTGGTGGGGGTGTTTAAAAAAGGAAATGAAACTTCTATTTTACTTCTGAGGACAAGCAAATTAACTTTAAAGGCTTATATACCTGCCATGTCTTTTTCTAGATTCTGTATGTGTTTTCAGAGATATTTCACTTTTCAAGCCTACACTTTTGTTTGAGTCCTTGAAGTTTAAGGAAGAATGCCCTGGTAGCAGTCTGAAGAGGATGGGAAAGTAGTATGTTTAAGTTATTTTCCTTTGTTCCCTGTAGGACAAGTTATCTCACCTGGAACTTGAGCTTGATGAAGAAAAGACTAATTCGGATTTGTTGTCTGAGAGGATCAGTAGATGCAGAGAACAGGTACTTGAAGAAGTTTCTGAACTGTTGTATAATGATGAGAAAGAAGTGTCATTAGGATCACAAACAATATTGATTAACTAAGTAATGATTAGCAATAGGTTTTATATACTACACTTAAGAAAAGTAGAAGAATAGGGCCTGATGACTGAAAAAGTAACCAGAGCATTCCTGGTCAAGTAGTCAGTATTATGCACGTTTTTTGTTAGAAAAAGGAGTACGGTGATGTGACTGTCTTGGAATATCATGGCCTAGACAATGTTCTTTGCCTTAGTTTTACATTCTGAAAGATGTTAAACTAATGCATAACTCATTACAGCAGCTACTACTACTGTAGCTTTCCATTATGTACTATACCTCATTCGCAATTTCCTAGAAGTCCAAGAGACAATGTTCAGTGAGGTACAACTCATAGTAGTCTGTTCTGTTTTCATTTCCCTTTCTCCAAAGAAAAAGAATTGGTGACATTTGTTTGAATAGCTTTAATTTCACAGGAAGAACAGAAAGTATAATCTTTGTTTCTATGTCTTTTCAATGACGTTGTACATTCCCCTGAGACAGCTGGAGAGTTTTAAAGGGAGTTAGAACT
>JAVSBS010013344.1:49842-61370 GCA_033124195.1 Coracias cyanogaster
GTCCCGGGATGAAGCAGAATGTAAAGGACTCATAAAAATGTGGGGTCATGCTCTTGTTAAAATAGGAAGCCTTTAAAATTAGAGTATATGCCTGCGTTGTAGGCCTGGGATAAAAGAATCTTAGTCATAGCTGCACTAGTGGGTACTGTAGTAAGTTAATTTGCTAACTGAATGGAAACCTAAAATACAGATGGGTGACCAAAATGTTACATAATGGGTAAAAGACGTGTTTATTTTGAGGTCTGCAGTTTCTCATTTAACACGAGTTACAAAGGTTGCTTTGTTTTGATTTTATGCCAGAATGATGAGGTAGTCAAATTGCAAAAGAGTATTTCAGGGTCTGCTAAGCATTTATAACGACCTGAGAAATTACAATGGATTTGTTTTGGTAATACCTGTATTTCTGTATTTTTTTTTTTTAATCTGTTGTTTTAATATACTTATAATGAACGATTATACTCAAACTTCTAGTAAAAACAAATTGAAACAACTGGTTCTATTTTACATAAAGCTAAATGTTTGAATAAACATTGGCAAGGCTGATCGTTCACATTTCATTTACCGTGAAACGTTATCCTTTTTTTAATTTAAGCACCCTTTTGAATCTGGGAATGGCTGCATGAAACACTGTTCTCATCTTCCTGTCTCATTCTTGAGAAGTACCACAACAAAGTCGAAAGAGTAGAAAAACTGGGGGGAATGGTGGATCATATCCTATTAGTTTTTAAATGATAAAATATTAGCAACTCTGGAAAGAGCAAAATGGTCACACAAAACAAACACACATAGAAAGGCAGAGTATGCAGCTGCCCTTTGAGTCTAAAGTGAGCATGGACAGGGCATATTTTAGTGCTTGGTGTTTCTTTTTCTACAAACAAGTGAAATGAAGTACCTCTTGCCATTTTGTTTCTGCAAACAATTGAAAAATACTTAAGGTACCCTCATCAATTCTTAAATTCTATGAAAATGCAAATGTGAGTCTATTCACTTCAGCGTTGTTTCCAGTAAGCGTGAAAAATGGACTAGTTAGTTTCTGTGACAATTTTAGAATAAATACAGAAGGATGAAATGGCACTGACTGCATCATTCACTTACTTTTGGTAAAGCATTCCCAATGGAGAGCTCTCTATCTGCTCTTTAGCTGGTACCCCATGTGGGAAGCAAACAAATGAAAATGTGAACATGAAGGTTGCTTTTCAATTATGAAGGATGAAAGGGGATTGTTTGGCTTTAGCTGGTTAATTTGATAAACATTGGGTTTTTTTGTCACATACTTGAGAATTATATATGTAAGGGTGTGTGTGTATACATATTTACTTTTCCCTACTAGAGTACTAACAAGAAGCATAGGTCGTGTACCTAGAGTGAGATAGTAAACTATTGCGATAGCTAGCAGTTAAAATAATATTAGAAATCAAATTGCCTTCACTAATAATGAACTCAACGGCTGCTTCTGTTCATATAACCAGCCCTAAATGCTGTTGTGTCTAATAACGCTTTGTAAAATCTGATACTGTTGCTTTTCTCAATTCTTTGTTGTTAGCATTCTTCAAATCCAGCTGTGATAACTGTTGTCTTAAGCTGCAGAAAATAGTTTATTCTTTTAACGTAATTAGAATATATTAGATATAGGAAAGGTAGAATGTGAAGGCCAAGGCTCCACATGGTACATAGCTAGAGCCTGTCCTAACTGCTGTGAAATGAGTGAAAAGCTTGAGCACATTTTGGCAGACAACTGTGGTTTTTTTTTTTTTTCCTTTGTGCATGTTAATTATGTGTTTACTAATGAGAAGTGCAATGAGATAAGTGAAAACAGTTTCCACCTCCCCCAGAAAGAATTGTGTCCTGCTGCCCTTCTCTTTTTACAAGCTCTTGTATATATTTGTGTGTGGCTTTCTGATTCTAATCAGTTATAGTACTTTTTTACTGTCTTACTATTTTTCTGTGAGGTTGCTTTTACCATGAAGTGTCCAACAACAGTAGCAGTCATCTTGGAAATATAGTAATTGTCCTCTACATAATTCCTTAATTTAAGGTCTTGGGAAGGTTGCTCAAATTTGTCACAGCCTTTGAGCACAGTAGAACTTCAGAGTGGTCCATTAAGCAAGTTCCTACATGAAACAAAAACCCTTTCTTTAGTTAACAGTTGCATTTTTAATTAGTCATTCATTTTGCTGCAAATTTAGCTTTATTTTTGCTGTATCTGTCTTCATAGCTAAAGCAATTACAGTGGAATAGATTCTATGTAATCCCTCAATTATAACTTTTTTTTCATGTATTTCATGAAAACAATGCTGTTCTTTTACATACAAATTATTATAATTTTTATATATTAAAATGTTTTAATAGAAAATATTATTTTACTATATAATACTGAAAATGTTGTTATTATTATTAGACTTCCAAGTGACAATGAGAGCTTGTAGGAAATTACCCAGCTGTTGAGAACACAACCACGTGCTAACATTTGTAGTCCAGTAACTGCAATGACCTTAGTTTTCAGGAATGCTTTCTGCTGTTCTGAAACCATACTGTGACATAACATATGCAACTGCATGCGTTACTACCATTGTTTGTATTCATATATTCATTTAAAAGCTACAGAAACAGTGTAAATGACTTCTTTTAAACATGTGATTAGCTAAAAATATATCTTTTAATATTACAATGTGGTTAAAAAAAAAGCCCTAAGCTAAAATTTCATGTGCTGTACTTGTTTAACCTTCACATTCTCAGTATTGCTTTTGGATTTTTTTAATGCAAGAATTTCCAATGGCTTTTGAAAGACCCGTACTGAGATAAATCTGTAACTTAAAGCTGCTTAACTGTGATGGAATGTTTACGCACATTCATATGTAACTGAAGTTAAGCAGGGAAGAATGCTGTGGCCACTGAAACCTTTGTCAGTCTATTTGCAGGTACTGTAATTGGCATAGACGTTCACTGTGTTCTCCGGGTGATATTTATCATAGTAAACACTGTACAGGGGATAGCACAAATGCTGTGGTAATATTATCTGTACCTGCAAAGGCATTTGTGAAAACTTGAGAGGCAAGAAAAGTATTTAGGCACTACAAAGTTTTTTCCTTTAGCCCAAAGTTGCAGTAGCAGCTGTTAGGCAGTTTAGAGTTTCTCAGATCCTCAGAATTATCTTTTTTTCCAGTCAAGTCCAATAGTGAGATAAAAGAAATGAATCCTGTATTCTTATCTTGATTCTGTATTGATCAAGTAGTTTGTTAGTATCTTCCATATGGAGAATGTACTTTCCTTAGTTATTGAATATGTAAGTAAAATATTTACAGAAACTGTAGCAAAAGTTGTGTTTTAACAAAACAAACAAAACCCATTCCCTGCCCAAATCCAGAAGCTGGTACTCTCCTGGTATGACAGACATAAAATTGACTGGAGGAGTGGCGCCATGTTCATATCCAGTATGCGTAAGGGTGTGTTGAAAAAGAGCTTTTACTATTCTCACAAATGCAGAAAACTGTAATTGTCTGTGGAGTGTCTCACTGAGTTCTAGGCACTTCTCTGCAGTTACTGGTTTGCGTTTAATAAAGTGATGCTGTAAGTAGACTAGTCAACAGCTTAAAGGTAAGGTGCTATTTCAGAGCTTCATACTTAATAAGAAGAAAACAACTGTAGAAAGTGTTTGAAGACTGATGTGACGTTCCAGAACGCAGTTCCCTGCTGCATGATACATCTCCCATGCAACATTTTAGAGTTCAGTTCCCTGCTACAGAAAATATATACAGAACATAAACTGTGTTGGCCTAGTGTGGCTGGAAAATGCCTACAAAAAGCACTGGGCTTCTTGAAATGGAAAATTTTGTTCAAGATTGTAATTGTAAACTTCATCTGAAATCATGCATAAGTCTTGAGTTCAAAGAAAGCAAACTTTTTCTTGTTGCGTAGATATACTTTCTGTATATGTGTATATATATACATACACACAGTATATAGACAAATGTAAATATTTTACTAAAATTTCTGACTTTTTTTCTATAATAGATTGAACAAATGAGGACAGAGTTACTTCAGGAAAGAGCTATAAAGCAAGATTTGGAGTGTGACAAAATTTCATTGGAAAGACAGGTAATTATGGCTGGCATATCATCACAGTAGCAAAATAACAGGCTAGGTAACTGCCTTCATTAGCAAATTCAAATATGCATTTAAGGAATACAGGTTTTGGTAGCTAGTACTATCCCACCATAGTGTGCTTTTGGTAGTAGGTGTTAGTAAGAATAGATTAAAAAAACTGAGTATTTTAATACTGATTCAAAAGAAAATACAATATTGAATTTCATCTTCTCTTAGGATTTTTCTTTCTTTACCCCCCATTTTAGCTTGAGGTTTGTCACAGTTTATATATTTCATATACTAAATACTCATCATACTATGTATACATGTGTTTCCATAATAAAGCATTTTCATTATAGTGAGTGCGGGTATCTTTCTGCCACACAAATTCTGTCTTATATATTTGCAGATCAAAGACATTAAAAATAAGAAATGTGACAGTTGATATGGTACACTTGTTTTAGAATAAAACAGAGATATCAATATAGAAACACTTAAAAAACACTTATATACAGAACAGGCTACAGAATATCAAAGATGCTGTTATCCAGTTTAGCTGTAAGTCCTTTGAACACTTTTGGAAGAGCTGTTCTTCAAAGTCTTAACAGTACTTCAGGAACACTGTTGAAGGTAGATCATAATTTCAAGCAATTCTGATTTTAGTGGAGTGTTTTATTCTGTAGGAGCAAACAAATGAAAAAATGACATGGCTCTGAAAGAAAAGATACCGATTTGATAGAGAGCTGCTACTCTCTGTTGTCTAGGAAGAAATAGGATTTATATGTTTCCATATCTGTGACGGAAAGTACATTAAAAATATTTCTTAGTTTTTGCAACGTTTTATTCTGCAGCTCAGTGGTCTTTGAAAGCAAGATTAGTATCATAGCCCCTAGCTGAGATCCAGAGGAAGGGTATCTTAGGAAGTCATAGTATTATTGACAGTCTCAAGAACATGAAACAGATTGTTATGGAAATGTAGAGATTATGTTTATACCAGACACCTAATTTGGTACCTTAAATTATGTTAAATTAATCCCATTTTAGTTGTTTGAGAAAAAGAATGCCACCTAGTGGTTGGCTATGATAGCTTTTTTAGTGTATGCGGTCCAAGATCACAGTTTGACGTTCTGTAATAAAGAGCTTTATTCTTTGTTCTCATGTAACTGTTCTTTTTCTTTTTTTCTTTTTTTCTTTTTTTTTTTTTTTTCTGGCAACTGTATCATTAGATCCCCATTGAAAACCTAGATTACCTAGCCTCATAAACTGTAAATCTGAGCAAAAGTCTGCTTTTACAAATCGTACAGCTTGCAAAGTTTTTCAGACTATTTATGTAGTAGGAGTAGCATTGAAGAGTTAAGCAGGGGGAATCCACAGTAACAGCTGTGATAAAGTGATATTGGATGGAAGTAATTTCTTCATCTATTTGTTTTAGCCATACATGAGTGAGTTACAGGGGAAGAGTACAGAATTTGACAAAGATTCTGTGGAGAGTAAGACAGATCCAATGCTATTTGAAAAATTTCAGCATATTCAACAATACTGTTGAAAGCAGCTTGCAACCATCTGAAGTTCAAGGGTCTATTTAAGCTGAAAACTTTTAACTCAAGTTTAACGCTAAATTCATTTTTAACAAAGCACAGTAAAAGCAAATTTGCTTGTAGCAAAGAGTAAAATCTCACTGACTATCTTTTTCCATGTTTACTGGATTAAAAATATACTTAATGCATTATGTTTACCTGGAGAAATTAATTCTGTGTTAAGATGATATTTGTTAATAGGAGTATGTATGTAGTAATCAAGTATGTTTCAACTATAGAACAAAGACTTGAAGAGCCGAATCCTTCACCTGGAGGGTTCTTACCGATCCAGCAAAGAGGGACTTGTTGCTCAAATGGAAGCAAGGATCACAGAGCTAGAAGAACGACTTGAAAATGAAGAGAGGTGAAACAATGTTAAGATCAAAACATGCATGTTGTTTTTTGTTAATATGGCCTCTTGCTAATATTAACTCTCTAACACAACTTGATTTTTTTTTTCTAACAAGCACTAAATTTAAATGGTCATTGTTTCATACAAGTATCACAAATTTTTTTTTTGACTGAAAGCACACTAGAAGTTGCCTTATAAATTTCAAACTGGGCACCGTGCTAACATGCTTCCATACCTCATTATTTTATCAATGTCTAATATCAGTAACAGACTTAGAAATCTTAACTGTAGCTTAACACTTCCATTTTCATGTTCATTTCTTTGTTTAATCTTTGAGAAATGTTTTTTTTTTTTTTCCTGAATGTTACTCTGTAGACAGAAGAAATTCCCCATATCAGTTTGTGCTTTTGAACAAACTGCTTACTATTTCGTATGGAATCAGTAAATCAAAGCTGGGGCTGTTGGTATTAATTCTTAGGAAACTGCTAAAGATTTATGTCAGCAGGATTGAAAGTATTTCAGTTCCTTTTTTTACAAGCCTGTCTTTTGTCTGTTGGTTTTGTTTTTTTTTTTCTAGGGATAGAGCTAATTTCCAACTAAGTAACCGCAGACTTGAGAGAAAAGTGAAGGAGTTAATGTTGCAAGTAGATGATGAGCATCTCTCATTGACTGATCAAAAGGACCAGGTAGAGGGAAAGCCTAATATACAAATATCTGATATTAATCCTACTAGCATAAGTCATCATATATAAAAGATATGAGAAGAATATAGGTAGATAGTGATTAATCTGTGGTTTATGAACTCCTATTTAGTGAGATTTGCAGTTCCCATTGTCATCATGTTCTTTTGTCTAGTACTACATTGTTATTAATCTTTAAAATCATTAAAAGGAAGCACATATAGAAGCAATGCTATAATTATTTTAAGAAAGAAAGCCAATAACAGACAGTATATGATCCTTTAAATACATATTCCAACAAATAATATATTATATTCTGTTTTGCTACCATAAAATTTTGTTTGGAGAAAGAAGCTATTTATTGTTAAATATAGGCTGTAAATATAGCATATGTTGATATTCTAATAGCAATATGCCCTGCCATTCCTGTGATCTTTGTCAATTCCTGGCTTAAAATGTGGTTTGTTTCACTACACCAGTCAAATAGGTAATATTTTGCCTAGAGAACAGACAGTGTATTTCAAATTGTAGACATCTGTTAAGGGAACAATCTTTTAAAATCTTCTGAGTTTTTAAAACATCTTTTACAGTATCTGTCTGGTAAAGTTGCTTAACTTAGACACACTAATAGCTGCAGTCTTCCCATATGAGAACTGGCTCTTGCTGTCACGTAATTACTGTCTTAATCTAGCAAAGCCGTATTTGCTTGTTGCTGTTTTTTCTTAAAAAATTGTATCCCATCACTTTTCTCAAAGTCTAATGCTGACTTTCAAGTATTTCTGAAGCATAGGATTACAATGTCACTACAGTGGCAAAGTTGTGTCTTTATTCTCCCTCTCATAGATGCTGGAAGAATAAAATTCCTTTACTAAAATAGTTCTCTAATCAGCTGACATGTAAATATTTCAGTTGAGTTTGCGTTTGAAAGCAATGAAACGTCAAGTTGAAGAAGCTGAAGAAGAAATAGACAGATTGGAAAGTGCTAAAAAGAAACTCCAGAGAGAACTGGAAGAGCAATTAGATGTGAATGAACAATTGCAAGGACAGCTTAACGCTGCAAAGAAGGAATTAAGGTAGGATGACTTGTCAGACTTTACAATTATGTATCACATTACCATGCACGACATTGATTTCTTGCTCCTTTAGTCCATAAACTGAGGGCTTCCTCTAACAAACTTCAAGTTTATCATAAGCAGACAGAGTTTAAGAGGCAGATCTGTGAAACTTCTGCATTTCCAGGGTGCACTAGGTGCCCAAACCTTCTTTCCAAGATCTGCCAGCTGAATAAAGTCATTGAGGCAGGGAATAAAAAATGGGAAAAGGTGGTGGGACTCAGCACTTTTATCATTTGTAGCAATAAAAACTTCCTGCTAATAACTGAGAGGTGCAGATATCCTGTGTTCATATTCCTTAACCATCTTTGAACATCTCAGTGTGCAAAGTGTACAGTTTCCCCTCTCTATGACTTTAGTTAGAGGTGCTTGAAAATATGATTGACTGATCTTCATTCTCTTGCATGTTTCTTCCATGTAAGTTGTAGTATGTCATAAACTATCCCTGTTGGAGCACAAGTTTCTTTGACACCCTTTAAAAATGTAAATCCTACCTGTTAAGTGTTTTAAGCTTTACGTAAGTGTTCTGCATGTAGATGTGCAATTTTAATAGCAAAGTTATGTGTATTTTTGTTTTAGTAGACTGAAGAAGTCACCAAGTAAAGTGTTACCTGATTCTGATGATGATGATGACGATGATGATTTCAGCACGGATGGTGATAGTCTTTGTGAAGTACCTTCGGGAAATAACTTTTCAAAAGATGATGACACAAAAATCTAAGTATTGAATCTGTGATTTCTTGAAAATACTGGAAGAGTAACACAAATTTTCAAGAAACTGGATATTCTAGGAGCCAAATGACATAAAAGGATTTAAGAGTTGGGAATATGTTTCCATCCACACTGTGCCATTTTCTTATTTAGATCTCCACTGTTTATTATAGAAAATAGGATTGCATTATAAAACAGCTATTAAAACACAGACATATCTATATATAGATACTGAAACTAGACTGCTGCTGAAAAGATGGGCATAATTTTTCATATGGGAGGTGTGATTTTGCTAAAATTCTGTTTAAGTAAAAAAGCCATTTGAAAGTAATTCAGAATTAGTTTGTAGTTATGAAAAGCTTTTCCCTAAAATTAAGGAAACCACAGGAGATTATTTAATAATTGTAAGTAGGAGGAAATTATGTATAAAATGTAAATATTTTAAACCTGATCTTTTTATTGACTACTTCAGTACTATTTTGTAAAATTTCAAGTATTATATAAATCAGTTTCTTACATAAAGTACTTAAATTTATACTGAATGCTATATTTGGGTTATAACTATGAAGAAAACTAATTAAAATTAATACATCTTGTGCATTACAGAGCAGATTCACAGTTCCTGAGCGAGGAAGTGTGTTCCCATTTTAAAACCGGTGCAAGTTTAATTGTATGTATTCTGTATATTAGGGATCAGGTGTTAAACCTGCCTGTTAACTTTAAAAGGACCACCACTTCTGCATGAGGAACCTACAGCTTTCTTGTAAATTTTGTTTGGGAAGCTTCCTGTTCTTAGTAGGGTAGGGTGAGAATGAGATCTGCTGTTACTTGGCATCTTTCATTTCCTGAAATGGATTACATATGGCCAGAGGCAGAACATTATAGGCATGCTGACTGAGGCATCGGGACAGGCTTATCTTAAAGTCTCTAAGGAGCTCTACTCATTCCAGTCAAATCACCTGTGGTCTTTGCATTAAGTATGTGCTCAAATCTGTTCACTGCTTGATCCCAAAATCTTATGCACCAAGCAGGAAGTTGCACCAAGGGAAGACAAAGCATGTAATCTGATTTTTCTTTCTAGAGCATCTGTTTGTGATATATTGCAATGTATGGTCATATATGCAGATATATATTAGTATTTCAGTTTACAGAAGTATCTGCATTTTGAGCAATCCAAAGTTTGTTTAACAAACTTTATGGGAAATTTAAAAGAAAAAAAAAAGCTATGCAGATTTTACTTTAAAAGTATTTTTCACTTTATTGCTAAAAATATTTTTTTTGCCATTTATGTTACACCAGACCATTGTTGTTCCTTTGCAAATCTAGAACTCTAAGGAAAGAGCATCACTACGTAACTTTGTTAATAAATCATAGCTGTCCTGTCTGATTATTTGCATTTGTCCCTGGCTACAGGTTAGTAAGCACCTCTTCATTGAGTGGACCAAAAAGTAATGTAATCTGATTGTAAAAAATACTGAAGTAACTGAAGTTACTGGGAGCTTCCATTACTCCCACAAAGGCATCTACTGAAGAGGTCAAATTTAATGGCTCTGAAAGTGAGGCGGATAGACTTGGTTAAGGCAAAAGCCCTGACAATGGCAGTATCCATTTTCATACAATCATATGAAATGAAACTCCTGCCTGCGGGATCAAAAATATATTCATGCATCAGATTATTTTGCCATGTAATTCCCTTCAACTTGATTTTGATGGTTTTAGATTTATGGGAAATAATATGATCAGCATAGTTGTAATAACCTATCTCAATCTTATATATCTTTTCAAGTAGCATACATCATACAATTTTTTTGCAGTACTAGCTTTACTCCTTTGACAACATAGAAACAGAAACAGCCTTTCCTCCAAGAAGATCTGCACTATGCTGTACTGACAATCATCATATAACCTGCTGTGATTTATTTTTTTTTATTGTTTTATTTGCATGCTTATATAGGCTTAACTTTAAACAACCGATTCCAATCACCAGTACTCTGTCCTAATGTTCATAGATTACTATTATTTCAAACCACTGGAAGAAAATCACTTCATGTTGCATCTACCTCCAGTTACACTAAACTGTAAAAGAAAAATGAACTTCAAATAAACAGTCAGCTCTTTCAATTCTACTTTTTATGTGCACATAGCTTGATATGACAACTGAATTTCATACGGAAGACACATGTGTTTGAAATATAACAAGAAAATAATTATCTGGGAAATATTCATGCTGTAAACAAGTTTCTTCATTTTCTTCTTTTGGATAGCTACTTTCTCTGTAACTTGTAAAGCAGGTGACAGGTGTAACATCCAGAAGACTCCTTTCTCATTTGACCTTGTAGTAGGTTAGAAGGAGGGAGATGCATTGTTGCAGACTCCTAGTGGGAGACATCCTGCTTGTTAGACCTCCCTCCCTGACATGTGTTCGTAAATAGAACTGGTCTTTAGTTTGTTCATGTAGACTCGGAAATGGCATCTCCTCTTTACAGTTCTCCAATGATATGACTAAAATCAAAGAAAATCTTAAGATGCTGAAAAGGGTATTTCAACTCACAAAACAGTAGCTCTGTTTCTCGATACATGCTAGCTATTTCGAAGGCAAGGCCTAGCTCTTGATTACCACAAAAGAACATTGATAATAGTTTTAAGGATGTCTGATTTATTCACCCCATCTCATGGCAGTTTTTGATCAAAACTCATCTTAAGTCAAGGTTTAGTTTAGAAATTTTTTCCTGATATTTCCATGTAATCTATTTTAAATGAATTTCAGAAGAAGCTCTTGACCCATAAAAGGAAGCAAGTGGGAGAATACGTGAAGAAACATGGTTGTGAGACATTCAGTCCCTAGAAGCTTGTACCAGTATCAGAGTTCCTGGTGTATTACAGAGGCATGGCTCAAATTCTGAGCCGTAGAGACGTTCTGTTTTCTCCAATGTTACCAAAATATCTCGTAAACAAACAGATCCAAGCTAAGTCACTTGGTGGAAGTGTAACCTGATGACTTATATAGTGGATT
>JAVSBS010013344.1:63518-77466 GCA_033124195.1 Coracias cyanogaster
GGTTTCCAAGCTGTGGAGATGTGGTGCTGAGGGCCAGGGGTTAGTGGTGCCCTGGCAGTGCTGGGTTAACAGCTGGATCCCATGATCTTCAAGGTCTCTTCCAACCAAAACAATTCTATAATTCTATGATTCAACATTGGTGCCTGGGCACAGTTTGTGCCCATTTCCATCTTTATTACAATATTAACAAGGACAGAAGGAGCAAGAGCACACCCTCAGTTTAGCACCAAAACTTGGATTTGCTCACAAAGGTTGTCTCATCCACATCCCCCAATATTCCACACCTCTGAAGGAGTCTGCAATTTTACCAGCTGCAGCAGCATCTGCTGGCTTCACACAATGCTCTTCCAAACCCTCCATCATCCTGTAGATCCTCAAACCCCAACCATCCAGGGACAGCATTAGAATCATAACATTGTTTTGGTTGGAAAAGACCTTCAAGATCATCAGGTCCAACCATTAACACAGCACTGCCAGGCCACCACTAAACCATGACCCTCAGCACAACATCTACACACCTTCTCAAGGAGGATGCTCATCTCAGGGGAGGCCACAGGTCTGGACTCAAAAGTGCCAGAAATGAAATCTGCTTTTCTAGAAAGCACTTCCGCTGTGCATAGGAGAGCTGAGCTGATGAGTAAAAGTTTACTTCTCACACCCACAGAGCCGGCTTTTCTCAGCCCAGCCTGGCCTTTATTTTCCTGGGAGATAAGGGCTGAGACCTGGAACTTCACTTGCCTGAGGCTGCCAGCATGTGATTTCTGTACTACAGATGAGATTGAGATTGGTATACTTTTAATTTTGTTCTTTTAAGTCTTTTACTTAAAGTACGGTAAATACTATTTAAGGAAAAAGGACTCATTGGGTATTCATATCTAGAGCATGCAAGAGCAAATACATGACACACTCTGAAGGCAGAGAAATGGACGTGCATTGCTTCAAGTACTGTATCAGCTAATTTGGTGCCTGCAAGAAAACATAATCCTAACTGTTTAAAATTGCTACACAAATTCAGTGGCTACAGTCACGCTGTGGTTAGTGTAAATCCTTCCCAGCTCAGGCTGCCTTCATCTGAGTTCTGGCATTTTCTTGGATATCTGCTATGTGAAAGAGCTTTTTGACAGAGTCCCAACAAGCCCCTTAATTTATATTTCAAATATTACCAGAAGGAAAACAAAGGAAGCTGAACCATCCAGAGAAGACAAGGTGGTCTGATAGTTGGACGTAGAGCACTGGGAGCCAGGAGGATTCTGATCTCTAATCAGAATGTTTGAGCTTCTGCTTCAGTCCTTGACCTCCTCATACTTTTGTCAACATGCCTAGAAAATGGAGTGCAAAAATAGACCTTAAAAACTTGGCACTATGTCTGTGTTGAAACTTCCTAGACAAAAGTGTTAGGAGGAAATGCCAAGGATCTGGTTTTTCAGTGAATCTGATTTTTCAGCATATCTGTTTTCTTTGTAGGCCTTTGCCATGCATTCTGTGATATGCTGCAACGCCTTCCAAGTTTTACCTGCCACACATCTGAGGTTGAAGGTCTTGTGCTGGCTCTGCAGGAGTGTCGTTGCTGCAGAACAACAGCCTTAAGTCTAGATTTCCATGCTTTACAGGAAGTTTCAAATTTGTTTATCTTCAAGTAAGAAAATGGTTTATTGTGTAACAGATAGAATGGCTATGAAAAAAAGGGAAGGAAAAAATAAAGTCCAATAAAACTATGTAAAAGCTGTAACATCAGCCAGCCAAAAGAGACAAAGCTTCCTGAATTGAGCTGTGTTTACTTTCAACATAGCTCACTGTGCCTTGCTATTTCAGTACATATTGTATGTGGTATCCAGATATTTTGAAAATAAGATCAAATTCACAATTCAGATCAAAATGTCTCTCTTAACTGTGAACTTCTTAAGCATTTCTAAGATCACAATGGAAGACCACAGTCTGTGTGGTACTGTATGTGATAGCGCATAAGGATAAATATTTGTCAGGATGTCCAAGGGCCGTTTGAGCCTCCTGTAGAGCTCAAGAGGCATTAGATGCACCAGGGCAGAGGGGAAGTGACAAGCCTTGACCATGAGATGTTTGGAAAATGTAGAGTTAATATTAGCTCACTCACAGCAAACATGGTTCCTGGGTGCCGACAGAAAGGTCTGGCTGTTTGATAGGTGGCTGTTGGGACATTTTGCTTCTTTGGGCAAGTTTGGATTTTCCTAGGGGGAAGAGGGGTGAGGGTGGGCAGATAGTGGTGGTGGTGGTTGGTTTTTGTTTTGGTCAGAGGAAAAAAAAAATCAAAACTGGCCTAGGGAGGTTTCTTTCTTGGCTGTATTCTCTAGGTGTCTGTTAGGTCTTCTCTCTTGTGGGGTAAATCTTGACTACATGTATGGAATTTTATTTTACTTATGTTTTTAGCTTCCTTGTGTCACCAGGTGAGAGGCAGGCACTATCTGCAGTCTGATCTGGTGAGTTGCCAGGCTGCTAGTAGAGGATATGTTATGACGCACTGTGGGCATGGCATTAAACACCTATTTTTCAGCTTATTTGAGCAAAATAATGAGCTTTTTTGTACTCATGCAGTTGCCACTTACCTATTCTCTTGTTGCAATCTATTCACCTGGAGGGCTTTTACTGTAAAGCTTCACAATGCTGTTGCCAGGAAAGGCAAGTGCTTATGACTCAAGGTGAGGTGGCACAAGCCTCAGGAGACGGTGTATAAATTGCAGCATCTGTAGATGTCAATGTGCCATCACATGAATGATGTTAGCAGTTGAATCTGAAGGGCAGTGCAGGAGGCAGGAGGGAATTGAACACCTGGAAACGCAGTGGCGCGGGTAGTCTGCCTAGGTCTGTTCTATATGGTGTCCAGCTTTCCATCAGTGCACAGGCTGAGTAACTCCTGGGCGTAGGAAGTCACCACACTAAGTAATTAAACAGACCTGTACCTTCTATGCCTGCTGAGCCTAGGGCATCAGGTAACAGGTAACTAGCCTTGATTCCACAAGCTTTTATAAGTCTTGTCATTGTAACTTTTCTTCTCAAGAATATAAAGATACCAACCAGCCACAGAGTATACGAGTGACAGAATCATAGAATGGTTTGTGTTGGAAGGCACCTTAACGATCAAATTTAGAAGTAATGCGGGGAAAAGGGAGATTGCTACCCATTAATTTTGCAGCTCCTCTGAAACTTTTCTGTGCTTAGCAGAGCTTGACATTTCTGGCTCTTGGGAAAAATGAAAAGCAAACAAAAAAAAGGCCCCCAAAAGGGAAAGCTGGTACAAGTCTGCTGGAAACAGGGAAAACGTTTGACAATCTCGAAGGCGGGAGCTGCAGTCACGACCAGGATGCCCTGCAGAAGTCCCTTCGCGGGGCGGCGCCCGCAGGTGGCAGCAGCGAGCGGGTGGCGAGCCGCGGCCGGCCCCGGGGCTCCCCCTGCCCCGGCCTCCGCGCGCCTCCTGCAAACCCGCCTCTTCATCCCATTTTGCAGGTATGCTTTAATACATCGTGAGTTGTGTCTAATGACACGATGCCCTCTGTATGCCGTAACTATATGCATTTTGCTAAAATAGAGGGGTTTGCTGCGAAGAATCTCCCACTTGTATCCATGAAGCTGATGACCAGTTCCTGTGGGGGTGATGATTGCACAGTGGCAGTACTGCCTTATTTTGTTGCTGGCATCCTTCAGTATAGCAAGGATAGCAAAATTAATCCCTCTGCAGTGCTGAGCAGCCAGAGAGTCCTGCTGTGGCTGGCATTGCAGCTGAGTAGCGCACCCTCCCTGCTGACTGGAGTTAATTAAGTCCTCACAGTGCACCTTGTGTCTTGTTTTCCCAGGTAGCAACTGGTGTGGAGCCAATCGTGATGCTCCCTCTGCAGAAAGAATGTATATATAAACCAACGTAAAAGAGAGATTGACAAGCTAAAGGGTACCTCAAAGCTTTGGAATCTAGAGATTGAGCTCTTAGCAGAGCACAAGTTTCTTGCAAGATGGGGGAAGGTATTTCATTTATTGTTACTTTGTCTGACCCAAACCTGATCCTGTGTATGTATATCTGTATGCATGTCTTTCTTCAATGTTAGTAATTTCTTCAGTGACCTGCAGCAGCAATGGATCTCCAGGTTAATTATAAAAAGCAGGAAGATTTTTCCTTTGTACTACTTTAAATCTATTAACCCACATTAATATCTAGAGCACCTCCATTTACTTCTCAGTTATTATCAGACAGATGCTAGCAAAAATGAGAGCAAAAGTAGGGCAATTGTCTTTTAGTGATTTTTTTGTGTGTATCTTCCTGTTCTTGTTATGCAGCAGGAAGCATAAGTGTTCCAGACAGGTCTATTCTAAGCCTTCATTACTATCCATATCACTTCTTACATCTGCTTTCTCTGGTTACATTACAACACTGCAGTTCTAAAATCAGCAAGATTAAGTTGTACTAGCTAAAATACATTATTGATCAACTGTCATGCACGTGACTGTGTATGGGTACATTTATAAAAAGCTTTGTGAGTGCAGCCCAGAGGGCCAACCGTATCCTGGGCTGCATCAAAAGAAGCGTGACCAGCAGGTCAAGGGAGGTGATTCCCCAGCTTTACTCTGCTCTTGTGAGACTCCACCTGGAGTACTGCATCCAGCTCTGGAGCCTCCAGTACAGGAGGGACATGGACCTGTTGGAGCGGGTCCAGAGGACAGCCATGAAGATGATCAGCAGGCTGGAACATCTCTTGTACAAGGACAGGCTGAGAGAGTTGGGGTTGTTCAGCCTGGAGAAGACAAGGCTCCAGGTGAGACCTCACTGCAGCTTTCCAGTATGTAAAGGGGGTCTACAAGAAAGCTCGGGAGGGCCTTTTATGAGGGCTTGTAGTGACAGGATGAAGGGTAATGGCTTTAAAGTGGAAGAGGGGAGATTTAGATTAGAAATTACGAAGAAGTTTTTCATTATGAGGGTGGTGATGCCCAGGCACAGGTTGCCCAGGGAGGTTGTAGATGCCACAACACTGGGTGTGTTCTAGACCAGGTTTGATGGGGCTTTGAGTAACCTTGTCGAGTGGGAGGTGTCCCTGCCCATGACAGGGTATTTGAGCTAGTTGATCTTTACAGTTCTTTCCAACTCAAACCATTCTATGATTCTATACTTAGACAAAGCTAATGGGAAAAGAGCACTGTACGCAGAAGCTGCATTTGGGAATAAATACAGCAGCCCTATAGTGCTCGCCTTCCATGATAAAATACTTATGCAAAACCCAAACCCACAACAGGGAAGAATTTAAATATATCTCTTGAGATATGCCATTTCTGTTTTCCTTGCCAGATGAAGATGAGATTCTGCCCGAGCAAGCTATAGGATATGTGCCCTATTAGGCCAATTTAAGGAGGCCTAATAGAATCGGATGTGTTACTCTGTCAAGCCACTCCAGTAGCTTTTCAAGCTTTCAGGTAATCCCTCTCAAAGGTTTCAAGAGGTGGGAATGGTGCTCTATTAAACTATAAGAAGTGAACTTCTTGAAGCAGTAATCTGGGTAGGCCAGAAATGCAGCAAAATGCCTAAACTCGGTGAAGTTATGATAAAGAGAAAGAATAGCAGTTAATTGTTCAAAGGAAAATTAAACCTTTAAGTTAATGCTAATGACAGCCTTTAGAAATCTGTATCTACAAAATTAATTTTATATTATTAAAATCAATTTAGGCAACTAAAGGTTTACTAACAGGCACGGTTTGAAATCTTTTTACAAAGGCATGTCAGAAGCATTAGAGACAAGGGCAGGCATCTGAATAGAAAATAAGATAAAATGGAGTTAAGAGGGATATGAAAGAGAATCAGCCTACCCCAGAACCTGCAAAGAGTTTGTTGTAATACAATACTATGCATGGCTTTCTGTGTGGGGTTTTTTTCTGCATTTTCCTTGGATTCAAGCAGTTATGTTAGGCACAGTAAATTTTTAGGCACATTCTGAAATGCAGGGAAAGCAGAAGAATTTTATGGAGACTTCTGCCATCTAAATCTCCTGACTGGAGTAAATTTACAGAATAATTCAAAACCCAACAGAAGTGAATGGGTCTTTTAAGTAATTTCAGAGGTCTTTTGATCAATTACTCATTACTTTTTGTGGTTTCCTCTGGAGTGAGAAATCTAATGGGAATAGTTCCACTGCAGAAAAAAATTAATTGCAGAGTAGAAATTTTAATTTCTGAATTATGAGCCATCTTGTAAACTGGTTTATTTCCTTTTGTGGATCAGCCTTTGTCACTCAAAAGCCACACGTTTATTTAGATTTCACATTATCATTAAGCAGGCAGAATGTCAGGAAATTCTGCTGTACTGGTCAAAGATACTGATACCAGATTGATCTATTTCAAAGTCTGTAATATTTCTTGAAAGTGCCTTCCTGGAATAGTTACATCTCTTGCTCTGTGATCAAGACCCAGAACCGTGCTGCTCTCAGCTGCATTCTTGCTGACTGGATAATGCACCACATGCAAGTGAAGGCAAAACATGCTCCTCCTTCTGGGCTGAAGTGGCCTGAAGGATGACACACTGGAAATCTGTGGAGTGGCCATCCAGATTCACAGTGTGTGACCAAATATATAAGTGGTGAGGTGTGTGATTCCATTTCCTTCCGAGGACTGAGTCTATTGTTAGAGGGGCATTTCCCTAAATAATATTTAGTCATTGTGGCTGCGCTATTAGTAAGTACACTTAACTATTTAGTTCTTCCTACACTCCCTCCTAATAACTTTACTTCAGTTAGGCCCAAAAACATCTTATATATTGATTATCATTTTACTTCTTTTAATGACTTTGCCTAGAGGAAATGAGACAATTCTTGGTGACAGAATAAGAAAATTGCAGTATACTGTAGATACAGATGCATCTGCTACAATTTGTTTTGGAGCTGGAAGGTCCAAAGTTTTCCTTGTGAAATCCCCTGATAAGAAGAGTTAGTATGATGTGATAATTTTATGGTTAAAATACCTCCCCTTTCACCTTATTTTCTTTTTATATGACTTCTAATACACTTCTTTTTAGTGTGTGGGAAGAAAATAAATAATAGAACCAGATCTTCCACTTCACAACTTTTATGCACAGCTCTCTTACACCCAGCTATGTGTGCAAAATGGCAATGGGCTGGGAGAGAGTGATTAAATGCTAAATTCCCATGTGTATCATTCTGAGGCCCTAAACTGGGTTTAAAACAAGGGGGAAGCCAGACAACGAAGAGCTTCTGTAGCATCTGTGAAAATGTTCTAGACAAATGCCTGGTTGCTTTGTTGGTTAGAAAAATGTTCTATCACCCTCTGCCTTGAAGCAGGGCTGAAGTTCACCATTTGCTATTCTGGCCTTTTATCATAAAGTAGAGCTGAAGCAGAATATAGTTTTCTCCTTATTTCTCTTCTACGTTTCCTTTCCTATGGAGAAATAAACCTGAAATGTGTCTTGTCTTCCCCTTTATAAGCTAAAAGATGTCAGTCAAATGCGTGTATTCATTTGCTGTCCTCCATGCTCCTACTCCCTGAAATACATCCTTTCCTTAGATGCCACAAGTGGACTCCACTTGCACTCCACAATTTGCTTCTGCCTCTTAAAATTTCCTTATTTCCTGCCACAATGACAATACTGAAATTGGTCTTTTGGAAGAGAAATATCCTTTGGTATTATCTCCAGGGAGTGGAATATGATTTTAAATGCAGCTACCTAACAATATAACTGTGGCGCTAATAGTGGGGCGTGCCTGTTTTCTGCTATCCTACTTACCTTAATCAGTTCCATTACGTGACCTGGCCAAGTCACACTCCTATCTGAACAATGCTGCTGCTCTTGTGCTGCATTATTTTTACATGACATTTATGCTGAACTGGCCTGCTTGCATGGACTGGCTAAACCAAATCCTGCTGTTGTAAAATGAATGACAGGCTTCTAGCATTGCTGTGACTCGGTTGTTACATGAATGGGAGGCTTACACAAAAGAGGAAATGGTGAAGATGAATCAAGGGGTGGCACTATATGCTTCAGCAAAATCTGAAGTGATGCTATCTAAATCCCTAAGAATTTTTAGATTGAAAAATGACACTGCTATTGTTTTCATTTGTATGTGGCCACATACTCATAATAAATGAAACTGACCTATATTTGTCTTGAAATATTTCATAGCTCTCAGTTGATTTGGGTAAAGTCCAAGTTTTTATTTTTTATTTAATAAAATAAAAGCCATGACTAGCTGTGTAAATATTATGATTTACAGACATGCTCAATCAAAAGCTCTCCCCAATAAAGCTAAAAAATATCTATTTTTCCTGAAAAACATGCTCTTCTAAGGCTTTACAGCATTCTTTAAAATCTTAGCAGTTGTTTTTATTTCACTATAAATTGCTTTTTAACAGTCTGAGCCTGCAAATCATAGCTACCAGGTGTAATCCTCATTTTTCTAATTGCTAAGTGCAGAAGCTGTGAAATACCTTGTTGTACATATATATGCATAAAGGTAAATGGCAGAATCCTGTTACTATTATCATTGCCTGACTGGCCTTGATGGACTTGCTCTGTATTCTTGCCCGTATATGGCACTGAGTGACTAACCCATTCTCTTTTGTCCTTTCTGTCTCTTCCAGAGGAAATGATAGTGTATATTGCATTGTATTATTTATTGAGCTATAGCATTTTGTGACTTCACTGGTATACAGTTAAAAAGTACTTTGAAACCTCAACAGGAAGATGGACTTTAAGTAGGACAACAATTAAAAGCAGAAAATCTTAAAAGAAACATTTATTACAATTATAGTCTGTGACTCTACATGACCGCTAAAGACGGAATCAAGCTGTTACTGCAGGTAATTCCAGGAATTTATTTTTTTATTCAATTCAGCTGTAACAGAAATAATCACATAAAATGGGTACTGAGGACTTTGCAAAATAAAATGTATATTCTGCATTTCAAACTCCTGGTATGAGAATTCCTAATTATAGATTTGTGTATGTGAGATGACCAGGGAGGGCTCTTGAGTTTCTGTAGCAGTCCTGCATTAGCCATGTACCAAGAGTGTTAAGTGACCTCAATTATATAGACAGGTTTGAGAAGTGATATGATGCTTGTAGCTAAACCAAGCTGGACATTCAAATCATTGTATGTTACGTCACTTCAAAAGGGTAACTGTAGATCCCAATGGCTCCAAGTGCAGTGAAAGATGAAATATTGCTCTAGACAAGAAAACTGTACAATATTATATATTGGTTTGTAAATTGCATATAAGGGGACCTGTGACTACTGAATTTGGGGGCTCAGTTGCTGATATGTGTCCCCTAACAGGCTGTTTCATGACCGTTAACAGGCTAAAATTTTCATGCTATCTGTAATGCTCAGAAAAGAGAGCTTGAGAGCTCAGCTTGATGCTGAGCTAAGCACCTATAGATACAAGGGTGAAAGCTAGCAGAAAAAAGAAACAGGTCTGTGATGATGCCCACAGGTCTTACTGAGGCTGATTCTGAAATACTTCACATGCATCTGTCCATTTGATAATCTCTGCTATAAATGGGTTTCATGCCTTAGGGATGATGAAGGCTGAATAGATTTTAATCCCCCTGGAAAGTGAAGGCTATTAGAAGTTAATTATAACACCTCATTTTGTAGCAATACAAATGGGACTTTATAACCTTAATGACCACAGGTGTGAGTTCTTGTTCAATTTGTAATTGCAATTATTCCCAAATCCCACAGGATTAATATTGCAGTCAAGTGTTATTGGAACTTTTCTTCTTCCTCTGGACTCTTATCAGCAGTTAGCCTGAACATAAAGAGGAGATTGTGATGAAAAAAAAATAATCAGCCTGTTATCGTGCCCACATTTAGGCAATTTGTTAAGGTAAGACCAGGCTACCCAATTCTGCAGGAATTCTTTTAGGATCTGCTATTCTGTGAAGGCATACCTACTTACTACTCTATGTATTGTAGGCCCTATTGCCCATCTTGTGACCAAGGGCTTTTCAGATAAAGGCCTGTTGATTCTGTGACATCCTGTTTCATTTTTCCCACAGCGTAATGAACTTTGGGCCTCCTGGGAAAAAAAACATTTCAATGATGCTGGTGGTAGGAAACAAGGTAGTCTGCAGAAAAAGGAAGAAGTTGCCTACACTTTAAATCTCCTGCAGTTTCTTTGTAATTACATTAGCTGTTACACAAAAACTATTGCTCCAGATATTCATACTATAGTGTCATCTTATAATTAACCTGCTGTGCCTTTGGATCCTTGCATTCACAGAGCTCTGACAGGTTTTGAACTCATCATCCTCATTATGGTGGGTTTTTTTCATTTTGAACTCATATCCTCATATGCTCAGCATCCTGGATTATCTGCCACCTCATTGTGTAGTCTGTCCAGCTGTAAAAATCAGCAGAATACTGTTGTTTTAGTCAAAGTAATTCCTAAGTAGCGATTTACTTTCCTTTCCTCCATCCTGTCTCTGTAAGCCAGTGCCATGTGCAAACCACAGACAGCATGAAATGCTCACAATAGCATAATATGACCCTTGCTGTAAACTGTGGCAAATCTGCTTCAGACTGTATCAGAACCTGGGAGATAAGGTCATGGGTCCTGGCAAACAAGGACAAGCTGAAACCAAGCAGACTTTTCTCCCTCATCTCTTGGGAAGTGAGAGAGGGAGTGAGTCTATGGATTGTTACTTCTTGGCTTCAGTCTCCCTTGGAGGTGAGAGAGAATGGCAAATGTGGAATAATGAGCTGCAGCCAGAGATACATACCGAGCTTGCCCTAGGCAAGGAGAGGTGCTGTGTGTGAGAGTGTCTTTCAGAGCACTGTTGCTTGCTAGAAGCCTGTCATCTTTACCACTATTGGTGGGACGTTTGTCATGTTGAGGCTGAAAAGATAGTGGTCAGAGGTCTGTCACAGGAGAGCTATCAAGAAAGTAAACCCACAATTCAGGGACCCCCTGAGTCAGTGGTTGTAGATGCATCTTCATGTTTTATAGCCCTCATAGCTTGTTTTCCATACATTTATCCAGCTGCTTTTTGAGAGCATTTATACTTTTCCTAATCAGAATATTCTCTGCCATAATTTAATTTTGCACCTAAGTGTGGTGCCTGGTTTACTTCAAACCCATTGTTCCCACGGGTAGGAAATAATGACTAGCCATTCTCCATTCAATTCTGCATACCAGTTATGATCTTCTATACCTTTGTTGCCCATTCCTCACCATTGTCTTTTGTACAAGCTGAAGACATCAAATCCATTTATCCTGTCTTCATCCAAAAATAATTCTATAACTTTGAGCTTTTTTGCAGCCTGTCTGTGTACATCTCATTGCTGTAATCTCTTCTCTTGAGCTTCCTTTTTCCTGCCTGGAGGTACCAGATGTTCACTCAATACTAGCTGCTGGATCCATAATCCCTGTAGTGTGTCAGAGCTTCGAGGATGGAGAAAAAGTTATTTCAAATGTTGATTTCATGCAGAGAGGTATTTGTTGATTTTTGAAGGGGTTTTTTTTTTGTCTCACTTCTAACTGTTCATCTCAGCCTTGGCAGGGCTTAGAGATTATAAGGTATTTTTAAATGTTTGCTATGCACATAGGACAGAACCATGCAGCGTACACAAGAGCTGAAGAGACTGCGAGCGTGTGCATGGGATACACAGCCAGCTAGCAAGGCAGAAAATAAATTAGACTCCTCACTACACTTGGGCAGCTTGCTGACTAGGGGGAAGGGAAGGAGATGATTCATAGAGTAATCAAATAAGACAGACTACTAACTGTGGATGCAGGTTATTGCTTCTTGGAGGGTTTTAATTTGAAGATGTATCCAAAAGTAGAAGATGCTTCTGTTCAAACAGATACAGGTAAATCAGGTAGACATGTCCTGCTGCTATTTTCCAAGAAATAGACTCATAGACTGCCAGGCTGGAAGGGACCTCAGGGATCATCTGGTCCAACCGTTCAAGGCAAAAAAAAAAACCAAAACCAAAAACATAGTTTATGTGAGATGGCCAAGCAGCCTGTCGAGCTGGGGAAAGCTGCTAGTAAGGTAAAAGAAACTGAGAAAATGGTATTTATATTATCTCTTTGTATTATCCATGGACAACTCTCTTCCTCATCTGCACCAATATTTCCATAAAAATTATCAAAGTTCTCAACGTTTATGCAGACCCTGCAAATTCTCCCAGAGTGCCTTACTCTCTCATTGTATAGCATATGGAAAGGGAGGTCCTTTTCCATAGTGTGGCACATGTTTAGACTCTGTGCCTGTTCTCAGAAAAGCAGTTCTCCTGTTTGTGCCTTGCAGGGACTGGACAGCCCTGCATGCACCTCTTTTCCCAGAGGGGAATGAAGTCCAGAAGGCACAACTTCTCATTAGCCAGGAGAATCTCACTGGTATATGAACTCTTCCCAGCTGCAACTACAGAGGCCACCAGCTGGCTACATACCAGAATTTAAGTCAAGACATTTCTGCTTACCAGGAACAGTAATGGCCACTGCTTACCAACAACCCAGTGGGTAGGTGACCTACTTGTAAAGAAACACGATCCTGTTGTTGAAGATAAACCTACTCTCCACCAGCAAACCCACTCTGAAAGCAGCATTGCAATCAGGAGTTAAGACAGTGGATCATTCATATGGAAATGCAATTGTTTGTAGCCACAAGACATCTTTGCACAAAAAAGCCTCATGCAACATGCAGCCAACTGAGTTGAGAGAAATCCAAATACAAGTGGTTGTTCTATCTCATTTGCCTTGGGCTACACTACCTTCCTCAGGTGAAGAGAGTAGTAGCTGGGAAAACAACAGAAAAGATCTTGCTGAGTACTAAATGCAGACCCTTCATTCCTTCCTCTGGGCCTGGGCAATGATTTCTTCCTCTATTCCTCAGGTCCTTGATATGTTGATAGCTCAGTAGCTTGCCTTGGGGATGGGGAACTGAGAGGCAGAAGAGAACAGGTGCTTTGTATCCAGAGGGTGAGGCACTGGTAGTTTGGTGCAGTTTCCATTTTTCCAATGCAAATTACTTCCCTCTCTTCAGCATTGTCCAGATCAGGAACTGGCATTATCATTAATGTCGTATCCAGCAAGGACACTGCATAGTCATAACTGTGTTTTCTTGTGGTCTTAATTATTTCAAGGTAATTACATGGAGACAGAGGATACTCTATTTTTAAAATGCTGCCATAGGTATTTGTTCTGCACTTTCTTTCAAACAAAAGATCTTTGGTTCTAACTCCTTTGATTACCAAGGAATGCACTGCTCAAGACAGGCCAACAAGGCTGCAGACGAAGATGTGTGTACGGGCCTGTGTACAGCGGGTTAGGGTTATGGTGCTTCCTCAGGCCAGATGACGGAAGAGCTGAGCATCTGAAATGCTGAAGTCCACACCTGCCGTCTGGCTCAGAGCCAGCTAATGCCAGTGCACCAGACTCACCTCCGCGTTGGACCTTGGGCACTAAGGCTGATACTGTCACTCTTGGATTGAGCTGCACTGACTTTGTGCTGCTCACCCAAGGCTGTCTGGGATCTGGACGCTTTCTGGTCGGTCTGGTACCCGTTCCGGGAGCACGGCTGACAAACTGACAGACTCGGGTGGCTCACGAGTTGCAGCTGTGGGAAGGAGGGGAGGCCGCTGCACAGCTTCCCCATGGCCCTCAGAGGTGGGTACTGGGGAATGGGGCTGAGTGGCCTCCAGCGGCTCCTGTGAGCCCCACCCGCCGTTTTCCGCTGCCCAGGAGGCGGCTGTGTGGCACACGGACCCGTCTGGGTCTCCTGGCCAAGCCCCGCTCCCCGTGCTGCACACGCGAGACTCCTGGGAGCAGAGGCAACGCCACCCTGCCCGGGGGCCTCAGCGTCCCAGCGGGGTGCTGCTCGGGGGCCGCGCCTGCCCGGGTGGGGCGGGGGGGGACGGGAGGGACCCCTCTGTGGGGCGGGCCTGGAGGCACAACAGTGGAGCTAAACTGGGTGGGGGGCAAG
>JAVSBS010013345.1:0-35877 GCA_033124195.1 Coracias cyanogaster
GGAGCCGCGGGCGCTCTCGCACGCTGCCGGGCCACGGCCACGGCAGCCGCAGCCCAGGGGCGCGGGAGCAGCCCCGCCAGGCGCCGCCGCTTGCGTGAGGGGCCGAGGGCTGCCCCCCAGCGCAGCGCGCGCTCCTCCCCGCCCCGGGCTGCGCGGCGAGCCGGGCTGCCCGCTCCCCGCCGCTGCTCCTGCTGACGGGCGTGTTGCACGCCCGGGAAGAGGGAGATGCTAGTCCAGTCGCTTAGCCAGCCGCAGAGGCAGCCCTGGTCGCATGTGACCGCTTTCCCTTAAAGCCGGCTCTTCCCCTGACTGACTTCCCTTGCTTTTGTGCTTGCTGATGGTGTGCTGAACTGATTTTTCTGGATGAATCAACAACGTGTTATGAAAAATGTATTAAAGCATAACGGTGTAATGTGGGTGAGTAGGGCACTGACAAGCACATGGCACTGCAGTACCCCCTCACTTGCTGACTTGTAAGAGCCCACCCTTAGCTTGATGGAAGCCGTGGGGTGCGTGTCATCATCAGGACAGATTATAAGGAGAAAAATCTGTCAACTTGTGAAGTCAGATTTTGCTGGGAGGAAAACAGCAACAACTACTTTGTATGCTGAGAATTTCTTGTCTATAAAAAACAAAGAGTGGTATTTAGGTGGTAACAGTCATACGGTTTTCTTTCACTGTATTTACATGTTCTTGGTGAAGGAAAGTGTCACAGAAGGCGTGATAGGTCCCGTAATTTAAGAATAGGTGGTTCACAAATAGAAAGATTTTCATGTCAGAAGTTGTAGCAAAAATTGGGGTTACGTGAATTGCAGACTGTGGATTTTGTTCCCCCCCCTTTATTTTTTTCCCCCCACACTGTCAGCTAGCCTAGACAGTGTCAAGGAAATATGTCTCTTGAAAGAAACATAATGTGGAACTGGTAAGCTTTCTGTCATTAATTCCCAAATCTTGCCATTCCTAGCAGATCTAAATGCAATTTGGCGAATCTGTTCATTCTAGTTGTAATGTACAAAATCAAATGTAGTCTCAGACAAAAATGTGTTGTCATACAGCTAAGTTTTATGACATTTAATCAGAGGGTTTTATAGTGTATTCAGAGGTTTGATTTTGATTATGTAAGTTACATAAAGTGTACCATACCTCTTTTATTCTCCTCTAATGCCACTCCTGTCTATGTGCAGCAGTGTATGTATGATGTATTACTTCTTTTAAGAAGTTTAATTATGGGTAATAAAATAATAACAATAGTTCTATTTAGTATTTCCTGTGTATCTGTGGAAATGCTTTCTTTGCTGGCATATCAAAGTGAAGCTATCTACATTTGCATACTTTAAAAGTAAGTCTGAAAGGACCCGATTCCACTCCAACTTTGTCTACAGTTGGAGTTAGATCAGCTCTATATTGTATAGTTTCATGGTGAGGTTCTGTGCTTTTTGAAGTGTAGCAAAACAATATAGTGGATCCCCACTAATGCATACTGTAAGCATTGCATTTTGTAACATTTGTAACTTGACATCATCTTGCTGCAATGCAATGTTGTGTGAAGATTTAGTTTACTAAGATTGTTAAGGAAAAGTAAAGTAATTCCTTTTAAATTACAGACGTAAGAATTACTTGAACATTTGAAAGCATGTCTCTGGGACATTCTTATTAATGGGCAACATCATATTACATAGTCACATTTCCTTTGAGAACTTTAATCGTGTTAGGCATTATCTGTATGAATAGAATTTATGCTTGTGGATGAAATACTATTTTCTGATGCATTTAGAGAAATGCTTAAGGATACTTTGTCATGTTATTTTTTTTCTTATTTGTGCATAGTCTGTATCAAATAATGCATTAAGAAAACATGAATATTAGGGAGAAGATTATCTTGCTGCTACTAAAATAAATGCAATATTAGTGTATATTTCCAACTCATAAACCAAAAGTGTATTCCAGTACTGCAGCAGTGGAAATCTCAAAAATACCTGACGAAAATGTGTAAATCGAATCAGTCTGTAATCGGAGAATGCTTTTTCATATCTTTTTATTTACTTATTTTTAAAAACTTAAAATATTCTGCCTGACAGATCAGATTCATAAACTCTTTGATGTGTTAGTACGTATTGTAATTGAAAGTGAGGACATAATTTAATAAAAAAAAGGGTTAAAATACTCATATTTTTGTTGGTGGAGATAATCCACCTGAATCCTACTGAAAGAAAATGAAAAAGGTAGCAGCAATGTTTTATTTCTTTATGGAGCATCTGTCACTCCAATTTTCTCCCGAATTCCCCCCCAAAATTTAGGTCCTATTCTGTGATGCATGAAAGCAGATCTACAAATAAAACCAAAAAAGATGGACAATGATGTCTCATGATATGTTAAGAATAAATGGTTATAAACTAGCTGAGAATACAGACAATTAAACAAACAGAAGGCAGCTATGCCACAAGCTTGCATGTAGAGCTAGAAACTTGCCTGTTTAATGTGGAGCTTGATCATTTTATGGGGAGGTTTACTTGGGGTGGTAGAGTCTTGGATTCTGTGATGGAGGAAGTTGCTGGAGTCCTGAACTGCTGATTCAGACCCTTTCCTGTGTTTGTGCAGCATTGTAATCTAATATGTAGGAACCTAAATGAGATGAGTAGGATGTTTTTAATCGTCTTGCTGGGAGGGACAGTAGTTGGATACAAAACCCACTATCATAATGCTGGTAGTACAGGTAGGGCTGTATTTACATGCTGTACAGGTACAGCAGGGCTAACATTAGCGAAGGTGTTCAAGAAAAACTAAGTACTGGCCTGGGAACACCTTAAAACAGTAAATGAACATAAATATTTACAGAAATCCCAGTATGTACAACCTGAATACTTTCACTATAGGGAAATGCTGTATCACATTACTAAGGGGACCTACCCAAGTAGACCACACGTTCTTTTCACAATGAATATTACATTGCTCTACTGCAAAGAGAAGGCAAACAAATTAAAAAAAAAAAAAACAACAAAAAACAACAGGATATATTGGTAACTCTAAGAATTCTTCTTGCTAATATTCCCTTCTGTTTCTTACAGCATTTGTCTCTACTTTGAAAGGCTGCTTCTGCTTTGGCTTATTCCTCCTACACTCCCCTTGGTGCAAGGGAGTGCAGGGTCATGAAATAAGACAAAAAGCTCAGTTAGTGATAAGTTTTCATTTTGAAGAATATTATGGAAGTGTCTGAGGCTGTTCCATATTTACATTTCCTGCATCTTTTAAGAGTGATTGGAAGTTGTCTGAGGTAATCTAGGTTGCAGAAAAGAATGCAGATGCAGTGCACTACAGAATTTTAATTTTGACGGGATCTAATTTCTGTGTTTGGTGCTATTGTTAAAAGAATGTGTGATATAGAAGCCTGGATATTAAGTGATAGCTGCTGCTTGTAAGATATTGCACAGGCACATTTATTTTCAAGGATAGGAGTAGACTTATTTGAAATCAGTGAGGAGTAACCATCATGTCTGCAATTAAGCACCAATCTAAAAGCTTTGTTGACTCCGTATTCAGGCTGAGGCTTGGATGTAGAAGTCCAGGCTTATAATTAAGGATGCTTGTTTTATTATTGGGAGCTTCCCTAGGGAGAAAAGTGCCATTGTTTGTTTATGTTCTAAGTAAAGTCATATTTAGAATAATCAAATAATGGAGTATAGTGTAGGAGAAAGCAAGCACTAAAGATTGAACCTCTTGGGTGTCTCTACAGAACTATGTGGAAAAATACAGATCACCAGAGTGGATGTTTTCCTTTTTTGATTATTAGTTCTTGTTAATATTGGTTTGAAGTGGGTATAACAATTTCAGTTTAGCCCATTGTAAGGTTTTATTCGTGTTGCAAATTAACACATACCTTTTTAAAATTTTCCTAATGAAGACAGGATATTGTGCTTAGAACTGAAGATACCTGCAGAGGTGCGTAAGAATTCAGCATAGCAGGTGACTGCTCAGTGTTACTAGTCATTCTTTCAGATTTACCTTTTTTTTTTTTCCAAACAAATATTGATATTGAGCAGCTATATCTGTCTTCCAGTCTGATCAATGGGTGTAAGATTCAGGTTTTCCACCCTTGTGTTTGAGCCAGAAGGCATACTGATCACATTCAGCTGAGTCCAGCTGACCTCCTCACTTTCTGTAGTATTAAGGAAGCCTGTCATCTAATGGGAGGATGTATAATTAGGGAAATTTTATACATCTCCCAACTGAGATCTGTGTAACTATTAGAGGCGGAAGTTTCTAGGAAGTATGACTTACATGCTGTAAAGCCATTTAGAATAAAAATTTACTAGAAGTACCTAAATAGTTTTTTTTTTTTATAATATAGGCAGACAACTTGCACTATATGAAAAGAGCTGTTCAATAACGTTATCAGTGCCATAGACAGTGGGATTGAGTGCATGCTCAGGAAGCATGCAGACTGAATTTGTGGTGCAGTTGACGTGCCTGAGAAATGGGATGCAATTCAGAGGGACCTGGACAAGCTTGAGAAGAGGGCCTCTGTGAACCTCATGAGGTTCAGCAAGGTCATGTGCAAGGTCTTTCACCTGGGTCAAGGCAATCCCTGGTATCAAACCAGGCTGGGGGATGAAGGGCTTGAGAGCAGCCCTATGGAGAAGGACTTGGGGGTACTGATGGATGAAAAGCTGGACAAGAGCCAGCAATGTGTGCTCACAGCTCAGACAGCCAATCTCATCCTGGGCTGCATCAAAAACAATGTGGACAGCAGGTCAAGGGAGGTCATTCTGCCCCTCTACTCTGCTCTCATGAGACCCTACCAGCAGTACTGTGTCCAGCTCTGGAGTCCTCAGCACAAGAAGGACATGAACCTGTTGGAGTGGGTCCAGAGGAGGACCACAGAAATAGTCAGAGGGCTGGAACCCTTCTGTGAAGAAAGGCTGAGAGTATTAGGGTTGTTCAGTCTGGAGAAGAGAAGGCTCTGAGGAGACTTTATTGTGGCCTTTCTGTACTTGAAGTGGCTTAAAAGAAAGATGGGGACAACCTTTTTAGCAGGGCCTGTTGTGACAGGACAAGGGGTAATGGTTTTAAACAAAAGGAGAGTATATTCAGACTAGATATAAGGAAGAAATTATGATGGGAGTGATAAAACAGTGGCATAGGTTACCCAGAGATATGGTTGATGTTCCATCCCTGGAAACATTCCAGGTCAGGTTGGACGGGGCTCTGAGCAACCTGCTCTAGTTGAAGATGTCCCTGCTCACTGCAGGGCGGTTGGACTGGATGACCTTTAAAGGTCCCTTCCAACCCAAAGCATTCTATGATTCTAATAATTAATGTCACCATTATAAGTCTTGTTGAGGCTATGTAGTTGCCAAAAACTTGTCTTTACAGCATTAACTTTACTGCATTGATATTACACTTGGAAAACAAATACAGAAAATATGTCATTTCTAGACTTTTAAAAATTATTCTGATATCTTCTATAAAATTATTCCCAACTCTAATTACTAAAAAAGAAGATAACATTTTAAAATTCTTAAAGTATGTTGAATATAACTGGCCTGTCTAGAAAATACGACATCAGTCGTTTCAGACAAAATTTAACTACAAAAACCATGTTAGATAATATTGAAGGTGGTTATAAATAGTAGCTATGTGCAAGTAGAATACAAATAGAGTTTTTATTAATAAAAAACTATTATGTGATATGTATTCCATCTAATTCTGGTATGATGTATATTAAGTCATTACCCCTTCATGTGATGCTGCACCTTGAAGTCACTGTTGTGTAGTATTTTGTTAGGTTTGCATGTTTGTCAATGAAATACAGATACTGAAAGCCTAAGGTTTTTGCTTATTTTACAAACCAGAGAAAGAATTTAGAGTCACGGTTATGTAATGTGATACACAATCAGGAGCCAGTCAAGGTCAATGAAACTCCTGTAAGAATTGTAGATAATAAATAAAGGCCTCTGGCTCCAGGTGGGATTTACAAAATGGTTCAATTTTACTTGACTAAAATTTCCAAAAGTCAATGGATTGGGGTGCCTGTCATGGGCTCCATTAGAGAGGTGTTATGTTTCCAGAATGTTAAACGCATTCTTTGAACAGAAACAGCACATTTCAAGCAAGGCTTCTGAAATTGTTCACTCCCTTCAAAGACATTGATGCTATATTCTACTTTTTACAGCTCTAGACTGCCTTGAACGTGTCATTCTTAGGCTTTGATTCAAGAGTACTTGCCTTGAAGTATTTGATGAGCTACAGACATTTTAAAAGGGCTCTTACAAATCTTTCTGCTTTAACCTGTGGTAATTCCTCTATACCCCTGATGCATGTACTACAGCCGGTAACTTAGCAATTAACTTATTAATTTTCTATTAATTAAGCAATACAAATAAAAGATGAAAGGAGATAATCAGATGTAGTAAATTTTGTTACTAAATTTTTTTTTTAAACTGAAGGTTTGGATGCCAGAACCATAGAACACTGCATTATATTTTCAGCATTCATTTAGAAAGAATAAGCTCTTTCTCTGATTACAATGAACACTTTGAGAACACAAAGCAAGATTCAAAAGTGAGAAGGATTTTGAAAAGCTGTTTTTTAGATTTTTGAGTAATTTAGTTTCAAGTCAAACTCAATTTGCTTTGGGTCGTTTCCCATAAATTTGGACCAACTGAACCTGACACTCGTGTTTATCTTGCAAATGTATAGTCTTAACATTTTGAGTTGTATTCCCTGTGGAAATTTCTAGTACTTGAAAGAGTTCCTGTTGTAGTACTGCATGAGTGTTACTGGAAATGAATTCTTGAGAGTTTCATTGCTGCATCCAGCATTCTGAGAAAATGGGGTGAAATACATCCAAGTCTGTCTCAGGTCTCTTTTTGCTTGTCTTTGCTAAAACCTTAGAAGTAGCAGAGGCACTGGAGAAGCTGATACTTGCACTTGTCCCAAAGATTCCTCATCGACTGTCACCAGCCTCATCAAATACACATGATTCTGTAAATATGCTTCATATCCTTCCTTTGGTGCATAATACAGTGCAAAGCTTCCAGTTTCCCAGTAGTTTATATTGATGTTTTTTTTCTTTGGTTTGCTAAATAGTACTTTATTTCTTATAAAGACACCCAGAAGTTAATGATTTTAAAAAACACTGAAGGGACTCTTTGAATTGTGGCATTTCTTCCCATAAAATTATATTTTGAAAGTTAAATGTGATTTTTAAAGCATTTTTCTGAATCTCAGAAGCTGACAAGTAATAGCCATAATTTATTCTCCAGCAGAGTGAAATGGTGGATGGATTCCAGAGGCACCAAGTTCATTTTTTCAAATTCCTTTAAAGAGTGGAGCTCTCAAGTGGAAGGGCCTTCAAAACGTACCATTAATTTAGCTCTTTGTTAAAACTGCATAACTTTGATTAGCCCATTATTTTTACTTGCTTTTCTTTCACATAAGAGTTTAATCATTTTATTTTTTTTAAAGGATGCTCAGCATCAGAAAACATTAAAAAACTTGCAACTTAAAGAAATGCACATTTATAGGTAAGGCCCTAGAATAAGCGGTTTGAAATATAGATGAAAATGAAGAAAAGCCCAATGTACCTTACAGCTTTTAAAAGATTTTTCTATTAAGTATAAGCAAGTCTAACATACTAATCTTTTAAGGCGCCGGAGGTGCATGTGAAGATTTATTGACCCAAGTGATAAGTAGTGAAATAGGCATCCCTCAAAGATTTTCTGGAGGGATAATAAATACAGACCTCTAGCTGTACTGAAACAGTGGATCTCTCTGTGGGCTCCAACGTCTGCGTTTGAGATGGACTCAGAGTATGTACAGTTACAGACTTTTAGATTAACTTTATGAGAGATGTTTGGAGAGCTCAGTCACAGAAGGTACATTCATACAATAGAAATGTACTATCACCAGAAACGTTGCTCTGTCTGTGGAACAAGAGTTGACACCGAGCAATTGTCTTTCTTTGGAAATGTGTCCTGGTAATTGTTTAAGACATTTTAGCAGGCAATCTTTTGCAGTTTTGTGAAAAACTTATTACTGTAGTATCCAGGCATGTTTCTCAGAATTTAATAAATACATAATTATACCAAAAAAGCTGGTGCAGTTTCAGCAGGAAGTTCATAATGTAATTAGAATGTCTGAGCATTATAGTTATGTTTTCAGTTAGAATATTTTTAATGTTTGCAGTTAAAAGTTGACAGTAAATTAACCCCAAGGGAAAAAAACATCTAAAACAAATTACTCTATTGTCAAAAGAACTTTAAAGCAAGCTGTTTGCATGTGTGTGTGACTACATATGTAAAAACCCCAGAAAAACTCAAGCATCTGAAAACAAAATATTGATTTGGTAATCACAGTAATTCAACAAAAAAAAAAAGAAGGACTTTATCTTTATGAGCTGAATAACAGATTTGAAAGGACCTATTTTTTTCAAGCTTGATTATTGCAACTTTTTCTTCTTCTTACCCTTTTATGAACATGCATTTGGACCTTTTACCCTGACCATGAAGCTCTGTAGACCTAGGAGTCTTCCTAATTGAACAAGTGTATTTAGCCTGTGGTTACTGTATCTGTAACTTTGAATTTTGTATTCCAGTTGTTAACACGGCCTAATCAATGCAATGTTCTTTTTTGGCAATGGTCATTTATGAGACATCTCCATCTGTCATTCTTTTTGGTCAAAACACTTATATGCATACCAAGGCTGTTAATTCCAAGTAGAAGAACCTAAAACATGTATTTAAATATTTTTTGTGAGAGGAATCTTAATGGTTACAGAGAAAAACACTGAACTACTGTCTGAAGTCTTGGGAAATGCAAAAAAGATACATATTATTTATCATTTAAGCTAGTTTTTAGTCTCTTAGGGATGCAGTTGAGAAATTACGTGAAACAAGTGTAAATCTGCACATGAAGAGTTTTGTGTGTTTAGGTTTTTTTTGGTGAGCACATTTGCTGGAATGCAGTAGTGTTGGACTGAATGGAGACTATCTTGGGTTTAAAATATTAATTTCACAAACCTTAATATATTTTGTTGTTAACCCCACTTCCTTTCACTCGTTAGCATCTTCCAACAAGCTGCTTGAAATATGGATTGCTTTCTCAAAATATTCTAGTTATGTTCTCCCCCTAGAACTATGTGTAGACAACAATGTGATGAAAGATCTTATAAAGGGTAGTTCCTTAAAACATTACTCCTATAACTTTAACAGATCCTATTCATTTCATTATTGTTCACCATTAGTCATTACTAACATAGCTGAAGTATCATTAGCATGCAAATCAGAAAAGGTCAAAAGCTAAATATGGCCAGGTTATACTGATTTAACTGGCAGCTGTCAACGTCTCTCACAAGACTCAGTTTTTCACTGAATTAATAGAGAAAAATAGGCCTTCTATTTTTTCAGTAGTTAAATACATTCTTCTGTAATCTGTCTTTTATACAAAAATGATGAGTACAATGTTTTTGACTAAATCTGCAAGCAGTGATGGGATTGATGGGAGCTAGATTTCTACGTACTTTGGTGGTCTTATTTTGGCACTGACTGGTTGAAGAGTAAAGCTTAGAATAACATGTCTGTATAGCATAGCAATGTTTTTTTTGCTCTGTAATTTTTTTACTTAAGCACATGTAGTCAATAAAAACATGTATTTTTTTGTCTGATATGTGCCTCTTTTTGTTTGGCAGGGTGACTCCATCTTCTGAAAATCCCAATGGTGCTACCTGTAGTGTAAGTCAGGGAAAGCCCTCTTTAAGAAGAATAAAAGGGAGAATACACAGAAGCAAAAGTCTCGACAGCATTGATTTCTGTGAATTCACTGTAAGTACCATGTCTTTTACATTTATTCTCTATGAAGTTATGAGACTCTAGCTAATAAACTGGTTGTCCCTCTTGCATTGGGTTTAGCTCTTTCTCAGAATTAGAAAAGATACTATTCTTAATGATGTGGTAGTTGCGGTTCTGCACTGACAGATGTTAGGGACAGTGGTGTTACTTGTGTAGTTAGTGATGCATAACCATCTCTTTGTTCTTCAACCATTAGATATAAATTCTGATGTCAGATTTTAACATTGCCACCTAAAGATGGAAGAAATGAACTAGAAATGGAGTAGTTATGAATAATGAAATATGTTTTCAAATTCTGTTTTTAGATTTTGGAAGTTGCATTTAAAGTAAAATAGATGATTTTTTACAAAACCCATAACATGATTTTAGTTGTATATGGCTATAATAGTGTACTAGAAGATGTTCCTAATGTGTGTCCTTGTAGCACTTAGAAGCTAGCATCACTGAAGGTATCTTACTACAGTTAAACGTATAGTATATACTTATTTTCTTCTCTTTGTTTAGGGTGTAGATATGTTTGTCTTACTGTTTCAGAAAATTCAATGTGATCATGGTTTCAAAGCATTTGTGTATGTGATGCTTTAGAGATTTCACTGAATTGGACAGGAAACTGGAATATTTTTTTACACAACTTTTAATTCAGGAGGAGCTGTTTACATTCAAATCATGGAAGAAAAGAAATTGTTAGGAAAGAGTATGGGACATGGGGGTAGATTTCCTGCTATTTATACTATTTCCAAACTATTAGAGTTAGTCCTGAACATGGTATGTTTTCAAAAATTCTTTACTGAAGAAACATTAAAGCTACACCTCTCAGCTAGTTTGTGGGGCATTTGGCCAAAATAAATTATATTCTGATAAATTATCACCGTGTCATTTTGAAATGCTAAAATAATGTCAAAGGATATTTTAAATTGCAAACCAGTTATTAAATATGAGGATGAAGGGTGTAGACAGGAAATACGTGCTCTCTGTTTCCACATACAAATCAATAGCGATGTGGAGATATCTACTGTCTGGCATTACATGGCAATATAAACAATATTAGGAAAGTGTTCAGATGCAATTTAGGGAAACATCTTTAAAGCAAAGCAATTATTTGAGTATGTTGCATCATTTGGTGTGGGTTTTTTACAGATTATGCCAATAACAAAATTGGTTTGTTTTTTTTTTTTTCCTCAGAACTGTTGTTTCTAATTATGAAGTCTTGTAGTGCTGTCGTTGAGAACACATTTGTTGTTTAAGGAATTAATGAAGTTAGTAGCAAGGATTTGTGATGTAGGGTATTGCATGGTGTCCAGATACCTCTAGCAGTGCGAGTACTGCAAAGCTGGGTCCCACAGCTGGGGAAGCGTGTATGCAGGGAGCCTGTGCTCAGTTCCGAGCTGTCAGTAACTCCCACTGCCTAATTTAAAGCCAGTTTTGGTGTGTCTGCGCAAACTGTTGTCACAGCAGTGGTATCGGTGTAATCATTACCATACTGAAGGTTAGAAATTCCCTTAGGGAGTGAGATTATTGGAACAATAATTTTAGCTTGTGCTATATGGCTCTTCATCTGTGTGGTCCTATTAAGGAGTTTTATCTAAATCTGTCTCTACTCTTGGGGCCTTCAAAGAAAAAGAGATTATAGCCAATGGTGAAAGAGTATCTTACATGCCACAGAACCTTTGCAAACAGCATGCTGACAAACTCGAAGTGATTTGAGCACCCAGTTAAATGTTGGTTTTCTTCATTGTGTAATGAGTTTGAGATCTATTAATAATTCTGAATGTTACTGATTTCACTTTAAAATAAGTAATGCCTATGTGCATTCCAAACCAATCTTTTTTTGTACCTTTTGTTCCCTATCACTAAGCAAATTCTTACTGAAGACAAATCCTAACAGCAGAAGGATGTAAAAAATAAGTTATACTTTCTTTTCTCCAAGAGTGAAGAAATATGTCCCCAGTGGGAAAGTTGTGGATTTCCTTGCAATATGCAGATACAAAAATTCAATACATTGAAATTACTGTATTTACTACTTTTCTGTGACTTTGGCTGTGGCAGGGGATAAGTTGTGGTAACAGCATGGAGCTGGGAGGCTCATGAGAAAACCAGAATTATTCTTTGCAGTGAAGAGCCTGTTGCATGTATAACATTTCAGCAGAGGCCAAAGAGTGTCTTGGAGGGAGTACCACAGGTGCCTTGGCAGAGGTGCTGCCAAGTTTCTTTTTTTACCACTGTTAATAAAATATGGAGTTTGTGATATTAATGGCTTTTAGTTATACCCGTGGCTCTTAATATGGATGATATCCTAAGAATGCCAGAGAGGTCTTTGTCTGTAAAACCTCATTACTGGGCAGCCTGCTGCTGCAGTGACTTGCTGCAAGCCTCAGCGAGTTGTGAGAGACTGTCAAAGCGCACGACTCCTGATGGGTGCGTTGTGTATCTGTGCTATCATCCCATAGCTGGCTCACACTTTAGTATCCTTAACTTGCTTTTAGGAGGTATAAATTCTCCCTGATGACAAGTGATGGGATTCTGCAGGATTGCTGACAAAATCTGGAGTTTATTTCGTAGTGATCCCTCTGCTGTCTGAAGTGAATGATACTGAAGTTTGTGATAGTGATGCCTCTCGTTACTATCTTGTTAAGACAGCAAGTGAGAAGATAAAGTGGTGAAATAATGTCGAGCCACAGTGTGATAGTACAGCAGCTGCCTTAAAACATGTATCCATTTTCAACTTAGTTCATGCTTTTTCTTTTCTTTATCCTCTCCATGTATGAGTACTACCACTTATTCAGATTAGGACGTGCTCCCGCAAACTAAATAAAACCTGATTTATTGCCCTTCAGTTCTTTAAGGAGTATCATCATGCTATGCTTCCCCAGATATTAGCCCTTGAAATACTCAGCTTTGGTGGTACATATTAAAAAAAAAACCTGTATTTTTTAATTGAATATTGGCAAATGGTTGTCTGCAACCCAGGAATGTCGCAGAACTCCTACTCCACGTTGCAGAAAACTTGGAAGAAAAGAGAAAGAATAGGATTATCAGATCTCAGAGAAGGATGTGGAATACATAGTACTTTGTAGAATGAGTTTGTCCTGCTAATGTTCGTTATATCCATATTTTAGTGTTTATTAAACTGAAACAAAGTCTGGCTTTGCACAAGTAGCACTTCTGAGCACTTTTGTTGTACTAGGCAGTGTGCAAGCACAACATGTTTACACTCAAGGACCTTACAGTTATTTATGACAATAGGTAAGATGTGACTAACGTTTGATTCTTTAGCTGCATATGGTTCTCAAGCTGTTCAAGTGCTACACTGGTGCTAGGGCTTTTGAAGGTCACATTAAGATGCAGGTGCATTTTGGGACTGCCCTATGTGATAGTGCACTGGGGCTTCTGGGAAGTTGTCATCCTCATTTGTGTGTAAACTACCTCGGGAGTCTCTATGACAGCTCTGAGGTGTGTGAATGGATCTTGTGGTTGCTGACCATATGACAGGTTTTGTACGTGGCTCATAGCATTACAAACATTGACCACCCCTGCAACTTGTAGATGCAGGTAAATAGTTCCCTCCTTTCCCTGTGAGACAGTGATGATGTTTTGTGGGAATGACAGCAAGAGAGACTTTGAAAGCGTGTATAATGAGCTTGTCTTATTAACTTTAATGGTGGTGGAATGTCTAAGACACCTTCTTTTTCATGTTTAGTGTTGTGGCTCTGATAAATCAGCATCTTGAAAACTGTATGTTTAAAGGAATGTGGCTAAAATCAGCCCTGGTGGAAGGAGCTGTCCTCAGAACTCAGAGCGCTGCAGTTATTTACAATACAAACAAGTCCAGTTCTGCATTATTTTCTGGAGGCATCTGGTGCTAGCCTGCTCCCAATAAACATGCACACACCAAGTTCTCAGTCAGCCTGCAGCCATAGTGAGGCAGATCACCTCCAGTGTACTTCCACTTGCATTGAGATGGTATTCCAAGGAGTAGTTTTGCAAAATGTTATAGGAATATGGAGTCTGTCTTCCCCACTTTTCCATTCTTTTTTCAGATGTATTGTTTTGTCTCTTCTCACCATGTACTGACAATGAAGTGAATGTGGCTGGAATCAGCGGGTACTACTGCTTTAGAGGTCAATGGAGGTCAGAATGCAAAATCCTGAAGTAGGGTCGGAGATTACCCAAAAGAGGAGAAAAGACAGACAACTAAGTGCAAAGGGCAGTCTGAATAAAGCACTGTGGAATGCGTCACAAAATGGATGAGGCGACAAAGGAAGAGATAATCAGAAAGTGAGAATTAGCTGATGCATGATTGCCTTTTTTAGATAGGGCATGCACATGTTCACCTCTAACATTAATTTTTAGTTCCCTGTAGTATGAGGCTATTGAATGCTTGTATCTTATATGCTTCCTTGCAGAGGAGATGTGGAAACTGTAATTGTCTCTGTGCTTGCCTGCTCTCGTTAGCAGGATGAGTGATTGACCTCGCATGCTCTCTGTGGGGCTGAGCGTGTGCCCAGCACGCTGTGTGTGCGAGGAGGTGCCCGTGCACTGGGGTGCTTTGGGAGCTGTTGTTACTAGGAGTTTCACCTGCTCTATAACTTGTGGTAAACTTTCAAGGCTGTTTAGAAGCTTTAGTGATTAACTGTCATGTATGTTTGTGATGACATCCTTATTTCACTTTCTTTGGTAGATTTTTAAAGTATATGGCAGGCTGAAGAATCAATTTGTCCCTACCAGTACACGGGGTAATTGTCTCTGCCGTTAGCCCGACGCCCCACAGCGGGTCAAAGCAGGATGCTGTGCTACTCTGCTGAACTAGCTGGTAGAGCGTCTTGGTGAGCAAGGCAGCCTAGTCTGTACTGAAGAGCATGGATTCACCGCAGCTCCTAGTGTGCTTCATCTAACCTCAACTCATCTTCCCTTTGAATCGTTTTATAAATAGCTTCTGAGGTGGTAGATATTATTCTGTAGTTCGAATTTTTTTTTTTTTTAAAGAAAATCCTTTTAATTTTATACTTCCATTTGTCCAGATTTTTCCTGCTGAGTATTTTAATTTGAATATGTTGATAAAGTAGTAAAATGATAAATGAATGATAACACAAATTATAGGTATCAGAGTTATTTCTTAGGATGGAGACATAAGAACACTGACATTCTTTAAAAAGTCCTGCAGGTATTTTGATCATCTCTGTAGATGTGGAAGGGAGAATTCATTAGCACAGCTGGAGTCTTGTGGATGCCCTTAATTTGTTACTGTTCAGAGAAGTGTGGTTGTTATGCAGCTGTTTCTGAGAATTAATCCTCTAGACTTGCTTCACAATATTGTTGTTATACTGTGACTCATTTATTATAATATTTCATCTATTGAACACAGCTCTGCCTGTATACAGCAGAGCCAGTTTTGGCCAGTTTGTTTTACTTGAGGTAGTTTAAGTGGTTAAAAAAAAATGTTGTATTTAACTTATTACACAGTTAGTGAAATGAAAGTACTTTAAATCTTTATTTTTTAATTGGTCTAGTACATAGGTATTTTTCTGCATTGTTTTTTGTTACTGGTTTTAATATATATAGTTAATAGTTTTAAATATAGATAATTTTTTTTTCAAAACAAAATTTTTTGGAGCAACTTTTGAAATATAGTACTGATGGAAAGAGAAAAAACTGTCAGCTTTTGATCCTAGATAACAACTCCTCTGGTAAAGAGGAGTATATTTTCCACATTGTTTATTCTGTCATCTTGCTTTTTATTTAAAAAATAATCCAAAGTTTTATGTATGAACTAGTCTAAATGTCAAGACAAATTGTTAAGTCTCAAGCATGATATCAGATGACGCTTATGCAGCCTTACGATTAACCTAAGGATTTAAACAATAAATGAACAAGTAATTTCATTTGCTAAATTTTAAATTGTGAATAACCTTAATTTGTGTATCTGAATTTATTCAGACTGATTGATTTCTGGATATAAATTTAGGACTCCAGTTTAAATCTATCAGGGATATTAACTCCGTAATAGTCATTGCACCAGCAACTGGACTTACATTAAATTTTAATTAGAAATGTATTTTTGAGTGAGTACATTTTAAAGATTATTTTTATTTCTTCTTAGAACAGCATTATGAATTGGGCTAGATGGAGCTGTACTGAAATACTTTTGGGCACTTGTTAGGTTAATACCTCGTTGATTACTTCAACACTATGACACTTTGCATATGAGCATGACCTGTCACGGTCTCTCGTTTCTTCAGAAAATGTCAAAGATACATAAACCTTGGTCTAGTTTGTCTTTAATATAATGTCAGATGCCTTTTGTGTAGTTGTATGGGATGCTAGCATAATGTATTCAGTCTCAATATTACAGTGCACATGTGGTTACCTTCCAGTGAACTGAAGCCCCAGGCAGTCCTTCAGCTAGCGCAGGGGTCCAGGGAAATAGAGAGGTGATTGAGAATGACCACTGTCTCTGTTTTTGAGGTACCTCTGTGAGCTCCCTTGAATGTCTTAGTTTCTGAGCTGAATTCTGTATGCACCCATGTTGTGATCAATGTCGTATTAAAGTAATTTGATGGGATGACTCAGGGAAAACAGGAACATCTGTGTAAGTATAAGCTTCTTCAAGAAAACACTAATCTTTTTTTCTGAAAATCAAGGTTTCTTGATACAGATTAGATACCCTAACATTTTGTTAGGCATTACATATTTATGTAGTAAATAATTGTTTCTGTCCAGAAGAGTTGAATATGAGTGAATCTAGACTTTTTTTGAGTGTACATGCATTTATCTTTCATGCCAGAAATTCTTCACTGATGTATTTCTAGAGTAGAAGTTAAGATTGTATTGGTCAATATATTTTCCTGTTATTGACAGGTATTATTTGTTTGACCTTTCTCCACTGTTGTACTCAGAGAGGCAGACTGGTTATATATGAGGAAACAAAGACCGCAGCAATTTCTGTTGCAAGCTCTCAGCCTTGTGCTTAAAAATAACAAATAACAGGAGTGTTAGTATGAATGGCTTTTCAAATATATGAGTAGAACATATGTGCTGAGAATTCTAGTACCATGTTTGTTTTAATATTTTTATTAGGTTGTTGGTTTTTTGGTTTTGGTGGTTTCTTTGATTTTTGCAAATTTTTTGGCCTTACTGAAACTGTTTCCTCTTGGAAACTAGAATTTTTGAGTGATTAATTCTAATGGTTTAAAAAATCTACTTTTTATTATTAAAAAAAAAAGAATGTGTTTGTTTTGTTTGTAAAAGTGGCTTGAAATTTTCTATCATGAAATACCTGTCTAAATATGGGCAGCATTGGCCAGTCTGAAAAGATATAATGATTTCATGGAAATAATAATGATCCTATAATGCAAGTACAGTCATCCTCAGAATGCAGTGTTTAGTGGGGGCAGAAATATTTCTTGCTACTTTCACTGTTGGAAGAATTAAAATGTTTCCCATGACCTTCAGGCACTTAGTTTCTGCTACTGTCTCAGAAACAGGATCTCTTGGTCTGTGCCTGGCACTACTGCAGGTTATGGATGGGAATATTAATATTTCCCACACACTCAAAACTTGTTTGTGCACTGAAATGAACAGAAGAATATTTTCTTCCTGAAAATATGGGAAATGACCTACACGACAGATCAGAGTATTTTCATAACTTATGCACAAAGACAATACTGAAAATTACAAATAAGGTCTTCAGATTGTCAAGAGTTTTTAAACAAGTGAGACTTTCACTAAGTGGGATTCTCTTAAAATAGCTGTTGGTATTCTCACCCAGCAGCATTCTAGTCAGACAGACCAGCTCGGTATGGTGGTACTTCTGGAGTTTTCCCCAGGAACAGGTACAGATTTACTTGTAAATGATGCAGACAGAATGCATATCTGCAAATGTTGCAGTCATACTCCGTTTCATTTGTTGATAAGCCTGAAGACGCACTTAGTCAAATGATAAGCAAGAAGCTGAGGCAGGCTGGGCAAGATCCTGAAATGCATTGGGCATCATTGGAAGGTTTTGAAATTATTTTTTTCTAAAGTTATGATAGAAGAAATATTAATCAAAATATTTCATAACCGTAACTTAGATACTTCAGTCAGAATTGCTAATAGTTGTTTTATTAGTTTTATTTAGTAAATAAAATTTATTTACTAAATGAAACAAAAGCTATTGGTTTATTTAGTAAATAAAAATTATTTACTAATAATTTACCAGAATGCTCTCAAAGTGAGTGTTTCACAGCACTGGGTTCTATTTCTTTCTGTATACTTTAAAGAAGGTCTTTTTAGTTACCCAGAGTGGTGAGAAGATAGCATGAGCTCCTACACAATTGCAGAATACCTCTTTTTACCCTCAGTCATACTTAAGGTTATTTGCCACTATCCAGATGCTGTTGTGCAGTATGTGTCTATATAAAGAATATTTTTTAAAGTGTATTATATGCATACATGCATGTGCATTGCATTTAATATGCACAATTTTACTGGTTAAGGTCACTTTCTATCAGCATGTTCTCTACATAAATTTTAGAGTTCTGTTGACTAAACTCTGCCTGTTAAGTTATGCCATCTCTGCCAGTAACAAGCATCTCCAGGAGCAGGGCCTGACTCTAAACAGCCAGTCCTTCAGCAGCAGTTGTAAAATGTCATCGTCACCCTGTCAAGTCTGCTTTTACCAATCTTTTTTCTTTGCTCGGCGGGTGCTCAGGAACGTGTCCTTTATCACTCAAGTGAAATACTGCTTTTCTAAACATTCTTCACCATTCCAAATAATTCTCCATCTAATCCTTTCCCCGTCTTTATCATCCAAATGGCCAGAGAGTGTGCCCAGGCAGGGAGCAAAGGAGTTTGCCTTTAGCAGATGGTTTAAGAGGATGCACCAGTACTAATGTAGAATAATTGACAGGATACTCTTAGCAGTCAAAAAAGATTCTGAAATATGGGCTCTAGCATAATTTTTTGCTGCAGTCACTGGAAAAATATGAAAAAGAGAGAAAACGTTGTTAAAATAATGCAAATAGAATTCTATGCGTTGAAAGTTGAAAATGAAATACATTCTACCCAACACGTACGTCTTCAACCTAAATACAGAACAAAATAAAAAAGATGGATTGTGAGCATCTTGGAATTCAGGCTGCATGAATTTGCAAAAATGTTGTAGCAAACTTCTAGGACAATGTTGGGTTTTTTTAGTCCAAAGAAATTTTTTATTTTTCAAGTCTGGGGCTGTGAATGGAAAACAAATGGTTTATAAGCTGTGCTTAGACTGAAAAAAAGAGTTAGAACGCATTAATGGAATAGGGCAGTTAGCGTGGGCTGGCTCATCGTTCTTGCAGCGACAAAGACACTTCTAGCTTGCAGAGATTCTGGTTTCTTTTGGCACAGATGTCCTTTTTGTCCTCTGGCACAGTTTTCCTTGATTTTTCAAAGAAATATTGGATGTCTGTTGCCTGTCTATATCTAAGAAGAGCAGCTTGCTTCTCCCACTGGTATAATATGCCTTTGCTTATTGCTCTGCAGTATTCCGTGAGGGAGCATACAGGACTGGATAACCTCTAAAGAGCAGCTGCCTTTGGATATTTGGCACTGTTATTAGCAATATACTATTGGGATCACAGGCTCTTGTAATAAATTTAGCAATCTTGGCTGTGCTATCGTTATACTTATCTAGCACCCCTCAGAGCTAGAGAATTTGAAAAGTACATATCCTATTCTCACTGTGGTGAATGCCGCTGCACGAATAGGAAGCAAATAATAAGTGTTTGTATTTTTATGAAGATGTGACATTTAACTTAATATTTACTGACTTCCTCTAGCTGTATACTGTGTTGTCTTTCATTGCCCTTGAGGCCAGCCCAGGGGAAAGGGGCTGAAAGGTTGCTAATGACAAAGAAGGGGAAGAATCAGCAAGGAGAACATATGCTCTTAGAACTCCCCAAATGTTCAGAAAGCAGAGAGTGCTGTCTGAACCTAGTCTGAAGGTAAGTTAGGAACAGGCAATACTCAAGTCTGAGTGATACACTTTTTAGTGAAGTTTCCTGCAGTTCTTCACATAAAGCATAAATAATAAAGTCACATACACCAGTGTAATGTGGAGATCATACAACATAACCTAGCTACAAACACAACTGGCTCTTAGGAGGCCAACATTTCTTATTTTTTGACCTGACTCTGATGAATGTAGAATAAGATGATTGTGCATTTACATACATCAAAGTTGGATGCTGTCTGAAGAGCCCAGGAAGCACTTCAGCTGCACTTTTTTGGGCATATTTTTTAACATGTGAACAGTAAACCGCTGCTTTGTGAAATCATGATTCATTTACTCTAACGGGATAAGGACGTGAGCTCCCAAATGAACAATACTCTAACAGCTGCATGAAAGCTTTTCACAATTTGTAGCTGGATATACAGTCTGTATTATTTTATTCTTGAACATGTGCTCCCTGTGAAACTTGGTTGACTAAATCAACCAAGTACAACTTACTTGGTTATCTGCCAGTGTTTGCATAACCAGAGAAATGCATGGCTTTTCCTTTCTCTGTCTAGGGGTGGCCTAGATCAGGCTTTTTCATATTGCGGCACTTTACTAAGATACTTTTCCAGTAACTGCTTGCAGTATTTCCTCTCCCTTCACTGGCAACAGTTTTAGGTGGTATAACAGAATAGTCTTGGATACCTGGATGGTTACTACTGAATCAAGTACTCAGAAAGCAATAACAATCCAGGGATGCAAGCGCTCAGAGCTAACGTGCCTTCATTTCTCCACTTTGTAGCAATTCTTCTGTATGTTCACAGGCAGACTAAAATGAGTTTAGACACATGCCCGGAGATGTGAATCATTGATCCAAAAGTTTTGCAGCCAGTACTGTGTAATCTCATATTTGCATTATTAACCTCCTCTGAGGTATCTGTTTCATGGTTTCAAATCTGCTGTGAGGATGAGGCTTTAAGATGGGTGCACGGAGAAATAAAATTTGGGCTGGAAAGCACATTTTTTTAGAACAAGTGCAAAACTGGGAAGATAATGGATGAGTCAGGAGGATTTGTTGGACTTGATCCCAAACCCCTAATATGCCCTGATAGGAACTTCATTTTTTTTTCTACCACTGCAAACTTTTCCATTTAAGATAGTACTTAGAATGATACCTGCACTCTGTGGAACACTCACAGAAGTGGTAATGGGTAATTTGCAGTGTCACGTATCTGCTGATACATACTGTCTTGTGAAGATACACCAGTATGGGCAGCAATTGCAAGTGTAAGTTATCAGCAAAGCTTTATAAGTAGCTCCCTGCCAGCAGAAATCTTTCTTGTGAACTTCCTGATTCTGCTGATAATCTGAGGTTTTCAATATGGAGCTTGTGTTCTTTTCAGACAGTATCTTTAAAAAGGATCTTCAATAAATTGATAGGACTAACACACTATGCAGGTTTGGGATGAGGCACTAGATGTCCTTGACGGGATCATACTTCATGACTTCCAAAAAGACCAGCTGAAGATCTGCAATTATATTGTGTCCCTTAATGATTTTCCTTACTCAGGGGTTGCAGTGGCTTTTACATTAATGTTTACATAGCTTGTCCTCTGTTTCTTGTTTTAATCTTCAGCTTTGGTGGTTCTTACTATTTGTATTCCAGAAGTACTTAGAGCATCCTGTTAGCATCAGGGTCCCACAGTACCAGACGTTCTACAAACATAGAAGACCATTCAATTCTCTAGGCATCAAAATATGTTTAAAAAAACCACTAGTGCAGATAGAAAAACTCAAATTAATAAGGTACATATGACCATAGTGATAATTTGGGTTCCCCAAATTTTATCTGAAGCAAGGCATGTAGCTCTTTAAGTGTTTGCTCTTCTAAGTCTTCACTTTCATGCAAACATCCTAAACTATTACATATTCAGCAAGCTGAGCTGGGTTTGTCATGAAATCACTTTTTTGGCAGGGCCTTTAGTTGCTCTTGCATTAAAATATGGACACCCATACTGCTTCTTCTGTGGCTGCTCTAAGTAAAAGTGGAAGTGAATGTTCAGTATCCCATCAATGGGGAAAACCATGTGTAAGGGTATTAGAATGGAGCTCATTGAAATGAGGGATTGTTGGCAGACCAGATAAATATGGGATTGAACAAAACAAATGTGCTGTAGGGGAACAAAGGGAGGAAACTCAACCAGTGCATTTTCACCTGAAAGGCATCGTCTGGAATGTTTGTTTAAAGGCCACGCTCTTAGTAGAAATATCACCGAGGAAACACCTCGAGTAAAATAAGTACATATGAGAGGAAGAGGACTGAGAGTAATAGTTCTTTTAAAAAATATTTGCTTTTTGAAAAAAGAGAAAATTCTGAGAGTATTAGTTGTCATCATTTTGCTCACGGTCCGTAATGTGGTATTAGAGGAGAGAGCATTCTATTTTAAGATTATTATGGGTATCCTAAGTCTCAGATGAACACTATGCTCGCTCAGTGCAGAGAAAGCAAACAAATTTCAGCAGGACATCTGAGAACAGAAGTGGCTGCTTCTTTAATTCAACTGTTCCTGTTTTCTGGAGTGCAAAGAAATGTTCTCAGACAGTTTCTTGCTGATGAGGAACAAGATAACCAAGAGAAGAATGAGACCTGTTAACTGATAGTTTTTATTATCCCTGACAAATGAATGAGCCAGATCTTGATAGTGCTTTAGGATGGCACCTAAGTAAAGATGGCAATTGCATCTAAACATTACCTGTAGAGATGCTCAACATTAATAGGAGTTTTCGTCTTAGAAACTATTGTTATTAGATATACTTATGGGAAGCAGGAGGAAAATCATTCTTGTGCCAGAAAAGTTTCTGAGGCCTTTCTGATTGAAGAGGTGCTAAGGAATGTAGAGAAAAATACCAACACGTATATTGCCAGGTAAACTTTGGTAGAATTCCATTAAAAGAAACATGTTATGTAAACTGTCTTGTAGACTAGAGTGATTGGCTTGCTACATATGAGTAGAAGCAGCTTGTAGAAATAAAAAAATTCCAGAGCCTCCAGTCTAGTCAAGATTTCTCTGTGTCACCTTTCCTGCAGATAAATTAGATTATTTCTAGTTGTACTCAGAAAGAAAAACCAATATTTTCTTTGTAGCATATATAAAAATGATCAAGCGAATGCAGTGATGTATACCTAATTGAAGGGGCTTTTAACCAAATGGAATGGAATCTGAAATTTAACATCTTCCTCTTTGTTAACACAATGCATTTTCATAGTAATTTTGGAAAAACACCAGTAGGGTGCATAGTTGGGCTGCACAATGGTATGGTGTTGCCATTTGCTGCAATTTAGTCCACCCTTTTTGATACATGTGGTGTGGAGATTCTTCTTTCTGGAGTAGATTTTCATTGATCGCTTTCCTAGTACTGTGGGAACAGTTTTAGAACTTGATTATAGTATATAGCAAAAGCTCAAATAAGAAAGGGCAAAATAATTTTCAGACCTGAAATAATGTGAAAGAGACCCAAACGCTCAAACCCTATACTTTTTAAGTCACTTATGACTCACAGTTTTGACTGACTGAATTCGGCAGCATTTGTGGTATTTTGGGTGTATTTATGGAAGCCTGCAATAGTGGGTTTAGTCATCTTTTGTATTCAATAATTCAACACAGATTTTAGTCTTTTAAATAGTTAAGAGTCCTTTCGAGATCTTTTCAGGAGCAAGACTCAGCTTTGAATTACTTGAAAAGTATTATTAAATAGATTATGTAAAGGAAGTGTGATCTCCTTTGGAGGTTTTCTATCCTTTAATCAGGGGCAGAAAGCCTGGGAGCAGAGCCAGATGTGAGGAGCTGGCAGAGACTGTGCCTCCTATAGAAGAGGGAAGGGAATTTGGAGTCTAAACCTAAGCAGACAAGGGGATGGAGGAGAATAAGCCAAAAACAGGCTGTGCAGCTTTAAGGAGAAGGGGCAGAAGCAGTGGGAAGTAAGGCATACTGACAGCAGCCGCTTGACCAAACCAGACTGTACCATCTCTTTCACAGCTGGAGTTAACCTGCATGTGGTCTCAAAGTTGCAGTCACCTGCCCTTGTCCTGTCTTCAGGGACAGCATTTTGCAGAGCTGTGTCCCCCCATCAGCATCCTGTTTCTGCCCCCTTAATGGCACATCCCCTGGGGCAGGGTGGTGGGTACACCGTCCTACAGCTGTCACCCTCAGTGCTGGCGCTGGGGAGACCCCATCACAAGCCTCTGGCAGATCCTCTGTGTTACTCTGGGCCCTTTACATAAGAGGGCTGGGAGAAATTGAGGATTTTAGCCTCGTTTTGAGTGAAGAATCATCACCTAATCTAGCTGCTAGGACGAGTCAGCAGAAGTACCTAAAATATGGCAAGATTTTAAGTGTTTGGTATGAGGGTGAATCAGCTGCAAAGCTTGACAGGGTCCAAGTGTCTGAGCCCCAGTGAACTGTTTGGGGTTGGGGTTTTTTTTTAATTGTAGTAAATTACAGAAATTAAAGGTTTGACAAATATTTTAGAGAAATTATTCTGGCACTCTTAAGGAGGGACAACCATCTGAGCTCACTTTCTATTTTTTGATCCAACAAAATGGAAATGCATTTGAATGTAAGGTAAATTAATCTTTAAAGAAGATATTAAAGTATTATATAGTAATACTGTTTTATGTCAAAGATGGTTTGTGCAATCAGATTATGTCAAATAAAAGACTCCAAACAGTCTTTTTTTTTTAGAAAAAGAGCTCAGATGGTCCATATAGTTCAAGATGTAAAAAGTAGAGTTGAAATGATATCAAAGATAAGGTAGTATTAAACTCCTGTAGACCGCTTTTCAGAGTTGTGTAGCTTTTCCCAAAAACTAGCCATTGAAATTTAGTTAGAGGTAATGCTGTTTGAATATTGGCTGAGCAGTCCCAGAAGTAATATAGCTGCAGTCATTTCAAGTGCACGTGATCTGTCCTGCAATCACAATGCACAATTTTCTCTGTTTTGAAACATTTTTTTAATCTATTCTGTGAATATGCTAGATTAATTTTCAGTAAGCAGCTCCTTCATGACTCACAGTTTCTGCAGCTTCCTCACATTGTGCTTACCTATGATTTTCAGTTTATATGATTAATCAAACTAATGAATTTACAAAGCAAGTAAATAGTATTTTATTGTAATTAAAGCCTTTTAAATTAGCTTTCCTACCTTTTGGGGTGTTTGAGTAATTTTTTCTTCAAAAGGCACGTATGAAAATCCTGTAAAGGCTTTTGAAGAGCCATCCCAAGCTTACTGTCCTGCTAAGAACCACCCCTATCACAGTCAGTGAGGAGTCATGTCAAGTAGGTTACAGAGCATATCCCATCTGTTGTTGCTTTCACAACCTCCCGTTGAAGGAAGCTGAGCAACACCCTGTGGTGCTACAGTAGTGGTGTGTAGTGGTCTAGACATTAGACTATACTAGCTTCCTTCTTTTTTCCTTCCTTTTTTATTTTTAAACAATTCCACATTTCCAGACTAATTGTCCAGACTCTTGTCACTTGTAGGGACAAAAGAAACTTCCAAACTTTTGACAGTTCCTTCAAAGTGCAGCTTTTACAACTGGAATTGTCTAAGTTAGGGTAGCCATCTTTTCACAACTGTGTGTAGTCTAAATGCGACTGTGATGGAAATGGTATTACTATCTTAGTTTGAATGCAAGGAAGAAATGAAGTTTTAAGCAGGAAAGAAAAGCAGCCAGAACAATTGTTGAGACAAACTGTATCTTATCTTATACTACGGCCTGTAACTTTGCAGACTTACCTGCTTGTATAGGGTTAACATTGTATAAGGTGTACAGACCTCACAAACATAGCTTAATGCGGAACCCTATTAAAAAAATTAAGAGAATGCTTTTACCACAAATGAATGTCTATGTGCATGACAGGAAATTGATTGTATCACTAATAGTCTACTCACAGTTGCACCTGAGAAATTAATAGAACTTGTTAGTATATGGTCAAGCATTTTTATTTTAAAAAGTAGAAGTATTTCCATGGGGAAGCCTGCTCGAGTTTTCTTAGTAAGGACTACTTCCTTTTCTTTTCTCATATTGCTGCATTTTCTCCCGTTCTCCAAATCTCGTGTTAATTAGCCTCCTACCTGCTATTTCCCCATGCCAATTCTCACTGTCTCACACCGTGTTCAGTGCTTGAATCCCCTTCCTTCTGTCTTGTGCTGGCTGAAATCCATCTCTCTGCATGCTAAATATGTTAATTAATTTCTCATACACTGTACTGATACATAAACTTATTTTACCTATCGGTCATGCAGTTTCTTAAAGAATACATGTACTTTCATATATGTTCTGTAGTAACACAGGAAAATTAGCTTAAGAGACCGTACCTCCAAGTATATATATGCTACTTTATCATCCCTAGAAACTGCAAGTATCAGTCATCCAGAAATACATTATGAAACAGTCCATTTCTGGTTCCATCTCTGCTTTCCTTGTCCATTTTCAATGCAGTCGCAATTTTCTCTTTGAAAATGAGTGAGTGTGCAGGAAAGGCAAATCTATAATACTAGTGAGCCGTGTGATCATATTGTAAGGTAGAACTGCTACTACAAAGTATGTTGCAGTACAGAGCAGTAGAAGGAATTTGTGTAGAGTACTACATTGCATTTGGAGTTACAGTGTTGGATCATTAGCAAATGATCTCCCTAAGGAGAGGTACAGCCTCTGCTAACTGTTAAATTCTCTTATTTATGTAGTCTTAATATCCATGATGGTAGCAAATGATAACGTACACAGTGATTACACTAGTACAACCTCCTGCTTGTGAGGATGGCTGGAACTAGATGCTGGAGATGCTTCAAGTATGCATAGGTGTGAAAATCTTTTCCCTGAATAACTCCATGTTGCTTTTATTAGCTTAGGCCTTAAGGCAAAGTTTGAATATCCTTTTCAAAACTCTTTGCAATATTGGTGTATTCTTGAGATGCAAATATCAGATCTCTGTTACATAAACAGAGAAGAAATAAAGTTTCTGCCCTGAAAACTTCCTCTGGTAGTGAATTCTGTGGTGTAACCAAATTTTTAAAACATTCTTTTTATGATTTTTTTTTTTTTTTTTTTTTTGATACCCATCATGAGAACATACCAGTTTGTCCAGTTGCAATCTTCTTTCTTTCTTCATAAAAGATTTTTCTATGCAATCTTGTATCTTTGCTCTAGTTCCGCAGTTCCCTTTTTAGAAGGAATGACATAAATGTAGAATTCAGGTGACGAGCTATTATTACTTGAGGACATTCTAGTGTTCTCAGTGCTATTCTCCATTCAGTTCCCTCGTATCTTAACATTGTGTTACCTTTTTTTGGCACGATGATCAGATGTTTCTGCTGAACTTTCTTTGGTTAAATCAAGGGTCACATTGGTTTGATAAAATTAAGTTTAATTTTTTTTTTTTTTTAGTTTGGATTGCTCAGTAGTTTTGAACATTAAGTTTTATTTGTCTTTATGTTGCCTGTTCAGCTTGATTGTTTAGGATTTCTGAAAATTTTCATGGCATTTTTGGTTCTGACCTGTCAGTTGGTTCATGTCATCTGCATATATTTTCATTAATTTACTGCTTATTATTGTTCCTAGGAGATTTAGTCAGAAGTATGGAGCAATTCATTGCCATAGTGAAAACTGACTATTTATTTTTATTCTTCACTTTATAGTGAGGTTTTGACTCAATATGAGAATTTTATATTGGGCCAAAATGTGCATCACACATTAAGGGTGAGTATTTAGCAAGAGACCTAAAACATTCCTATGCTCCCTCGGCACAAGAAGATAGTTCTGTGAAAATCACAGGTTTTACAACAAGTTGTAATTACCTTGGCTAGCTTTGAGTTTTTCATGTCTTAAAGGATTCCATTGTATATTCATTGGGTACACCAAGGAACAATATGCTGCAATATTTTTTATTTTGTTAGCACCCAACAAACCTGTAACCCTAAGAATGTACATTACAAACATTGGTGCATGAGAACCAAAGTGAGGCATCCTGCTCAGTAAGGACCCTTCGCCATCTCATTGGTTTTATTTTAGCTCTACCACTCGCATCCTTGCTTCAACAGAAAGGAAACTGCAAATAATAATATAAATGCAGAGTGAAATGAAAAAAAAAGAAAAAACCCCAAACGTTAATTGAATGGAAATCCTTTTCATCTAATTTTGTCAACACTTAGTTCTAAGTTTACTTTGCTATTTTTGTCTTTTTATTGCCGTATAGTGTTCAGACCTCATTAGTGCTATCTTGCTTCACTTTTAATAGCTTTTCTTTAAATCCATTAATACTCTAAATGAGATTAGCCTTTCTGATGTCCAGGAATCAGAAGGGAATCCTCAGAAGTGGATTTTGTTACAGTTTGAAAATCAGAGGATTGCTCTCACTAATACAAAATTTGAATTCTTGGTAATCATACCTCCCTCAGATGTGAACAGAGGTGTCTCTGTTGAAAAGACCTGCCACTGAGACTGGAGAGCAGAGAATTAAGCTTTTATGCATGCTTCCTTTTTCGTCTTTGTCCTTTGGAAGGTGCTTTTGTGGAGATGTGTTCTCAGGCATTTGCTAAAAAGGAGGCAGTAGGGTAACTGCATGGTTCACTAGATTTCTACTAGAGGATACCACATCTGTAGGCACAGCTCAGGGCTTAAGGTGCAAAGCAGTACCGTTTGGTTTGGTGGGAGGAATATGGTATAGCTGCAGTAAAGGTTCTCCTACCCAGAGTAGGTTCACAGGTTTGTTGGTGCTTTCAGTAGATCTAGCTTGAAACCTCTATTTATTCTGAATATATCTTTGGTACAACCATAGAAGTAATAAGAACATGGTCAGTTACTGTTTTAAATGGTTGGATTACAGGAAATCCTTGAAACACCCAACATTTTTAAAGGTTCATGTTTTAATTTTAAAGCAAAGTTGACTTTGCTTTCACCAACTTTTTGCAATGTGGCAAGCAGCAGATAATAGGACTGGGAAAGACCAATGAATTCAGAAACGCAAAGCTGCTGACTTGCAGTTACTGTTTACCAGCAGGAAAGGGTTTATCTCATTACTTTTCTCTTGAAGTCTAAGCCCAGCCCACACACATACCAGAACATTTAAATATATATAGAAAGTATTTTTTAAACCTTTTGAATCAAGTTTTTCTGTCCCCAGCTGACTTCATTTCTGTGTCTTGGCCTCAGTGTCTTGCCCTCCTGTGTTGTACTTGTAATTCTTTCATTAGTGTTTTTTCAAGAAAAACTACAAAATCTGCTGACACAAAGAATTTTGTCAGTTGTATGGGTAAATCCTCTTTAAATGTTAAATTATGTTCCAGGTACGTAATGATGTATCACTTGAAGGCTTAAGTTCACACTGTATGCTGGAATGCATCAGAATGTTGTATAGCATGAGTCATGAAGAAACCTGCAGACTATTTTTGAAAAAATTATTTATAAAGTGTCTCTTATTCTGGACTGTAGGTATGAGAACGATTGAGTCAAGGTTGAATTGTCTGAAACTGTTAATGAAAGAAAACCAGGGAGAAAGAACTAAAAGATAAGGATAATTTCTGTGACAAATAATTCAGAGGAACTTCTGAATATTCTCTGGAAATTTTTTAACCTTTGTCTTTTGTCTCCATAGAATCCAAAAATCCTGAAAACACTAGTGATTTCACCAAACAGATGTACTCATCTTGGCTTTTGAGCCAAATCAGCTGCCTCTAGATTGAGAGTTATGCAACTGACTGGGGAAATTCATTTGACTCATTCTTTCTTATAAAGACTGGAAGGTGCAATAATAATTCAGTCTGGAACAGAAGCATGCCCGGGGTTAAGCCTGTAGCTATGAGGTACTGAAGTATGACGTACCGTCACAGATAAATGCCATCTTCTTTGGGATCTTCTGGTTCAGAAAACCAAAGTGTTTTCTTTCTTCACCTTGAGTTATTTGATGCTTAGGAGTGTAAAGATCTCTGTGATGTTTTGTTGAGATGATGGAATGTGTAACATCATATGGTGATGAGAATGTAATAATTATATAATGAATCTTTCCTACACTGATACATATTACCAAAATTGTTAACATTAAAATCTAAATATTTAGGCTTGTTATTCATGTTTGTAGAATACTCTGTGGACATTGCAGGGCTACCTTCATGGTACAATTAAATGACCGAAAGAAAGGGCAGCTTTAAAAATAGTAGGGTGGGAGAACTGCAGGGCTGAATAGTGCTCAAGCATCTCAGAAGCCCTTTAATGACTCACTGTCACAGCTATCTCTGCATTCCCAATTCCTGAGCAGCTGCGCTCCAGGACAACCACACTGCTGACCCTGTGATGTATCAGAGCTGACCTGAGCTGCTTCAGAACTATACATAGCTCAAGAGCCAGGCATTGGTCCCTCTGCCATAGATTGTTCAATTTTGTTGTATCTTGCGTTTGTTGGATATGCTGTATGGTTTATGGTCCTGCTACGTTATGTGGGTATTGCAAGACAAGAAGCATATCCCTGTGATAGTCTCTGTGAAAGAAATAACGAATGTGAAATATAGATACTTCGTATTTTTCTGAAAATCTCTTCATGTGTCATTTCCATTCCACAACCAAACTTGTTTTCTGAAGTTCAACTTCAGTTGTTAACAGGCATTGAGCTTTTAGTGATGAATACTGATTAACATGGCTGACTTTCTGTGCAGTTTGTATCCAAACTATTTTTTTTAAATTGGAATTTAGTCTTTTGTGTGTCTGCTATGTTTAAGGTATTAGAACTTGTCTGGTATTAGTTTATATCGTATTACACCTTTCTTCTTTCACTGTAACAGAAAAGTGGGTAGGAAGACATAAATGTCATATTCCTTGTTTCTCCATTTAGGACTTTGATTACATTGTAGATTTTATCATGTACAGAAGACACAAACACTGAATACTCTTCTGACTATGAATGTCTTTGTGCCTACTGCCATCACAATTGCCTCATGTGCACTTTTTTAGTTGATGCTGATTCTTACTGACCTTAATCCCTCTTCTGAAGAGAAATGCCTGTCGAACCTTGTAATACTGTCAAAAACCATGAAGTTCAGAGAATCATAGCCTAGTGATGGAAAAGTCCTGTTAGGTCATCCAGTCCATCTCTTGCCAGCACAAGATTCTCCACAGGAATACTCTGTAATGCTCTGCCTACTCAAGAATGAGCTGTGATTCTTCAGCTGGAAACCCAGAGATTGATCCTTTGTACGTACAGATGTTTCATTACAAAATTTCCCCTTGGTATTTGCTTAATCTTTAACTTGGAGACCATTCAGGTAATAACCAGTTGTTGATCCAGGGCATGCACATGTGCATGTGGCTGTGGTGTATTCTATCCAAAAGGCATGAATGAATACTGGCAAAACAACACAGTATTAACAGTGTCTGAAGGAACACATCACTGAGCAGACTATCATCCTGTTTCTGCACTGGCAGGCACTTCTTGCCGAGAAGCTGAGTAGCAGTGACTATGATTTTTGGTTTAATAGTACGACAGCTGTCTTCTCAAGTATCTCAGTATTACCTTGGGTAAAATTCTGACCTTAGCAAAGCTGTATACGTCTTTCAGGTTACCTGACCTATGTATGTAAAGCTGTACATCTTAAAATAGTCATTTGTGATACTGGAGGATCTTTAAACGATTATGGATTGACATTACTGAAAAGCTATCTTGCTACCAGTAGTCTCAAGTGAGTTCTATATGTACGTCTCAGAGTCTGTTTATTTAAGATAAAAGTAGTATATACCTATCAAAGTTGAGAGATTCTCAGGAGGAATCCTGATTCATTTACGTGGTCCTGGGGCATAAGGCTTCTCGTCTGCTACAGCCCATGTTGAGCAGAAGCTGGCGTTTGGAGCTTTTAATTTTGGAGGCATTTATATGTATATTTGTAATGGTCTTATTTCGACTAAAATAATGTTTCTCAAGGAATAGCCTGTAACTCTAGTAAAGAGTTTGAAGCTCAGTGTATTCTTTTAGACTGTAAGGAACAGACTGTCAGACCTCTGGGAGATTTCTAAACTGTACAGCCAGTCATTGTACGTTTAGCTCGTAAACTGTATGTTGTAGTTGTATACTAGCCAGTCATGTTGCACGCTGTATGGACAATGGCTGCCTTGAATTACTATGCACATAATTAATCCTTAAAATAACTGTCCTTTTCACTGTAGGGAAAACCTTTACAGGTATATCTATGGTATACGTTTTTCTCTAGTATAATTTTTTCTTTGATTTAACTATCTAGTACAGTAAAGGTAAAGTAGTGCTTTAAAAGCTTAGAATTTATGGTAGAACATATAACTTGCCTTTTTTTTAATGGTGTTTAGTCTCAAGGTGTGCATTTTCCTGTTACAAAAAATGCAAAATTATAATACTTTGATAATAGATTTTCCAAAAGTGAAAATAAAAAGCTAATGAACTTTAAAGTTAGTTTAATTGTGCCAAAGGGAGAAATAAACAGCCTTGAAATGCTATTTTTTTTCTTCATACATCTTCTGAGAAGACGATTTCTACCTCACTTTATATAATCAAACTTATGTTTTGATGAGAACTACCTCTTATTAGGTCCTTCAGGACTGAATTCTTTGGGTTGCTACCCACTAATCAACATAGCTCATAAACAGATTATAAAAAGATAATTCATACTGAAGGTAAATTTTTAAACTCTTTGTAAGGAAATGCTGGAGTACAGACAACTACTGAAAATATCTCTTTTTATAGATACATGGTGATATTTCTGTATGCAGTCTTCTTGTGAATTGTGGGTGCCTTGCACTACGTGAACTATCAGTTCTATGATTATATCAACATGACAGGTTCTACTTACAAAATCCTTAACAAAACTGATGTTTGAAATTGAAATGTAAAATTCCATATGGGGAAAAGTATCAGGACATGCAGAATTGAGGCTAAGGGATGGTCTTGAAAATGTAAGCTGCTGTGTCGTAAGAAGCCTGGAAATCTATGCAGATTCAGAGAGCTGGATTTTCTTAAAATATTAACTTCATCAGTCTCATTCTCATCTGCAGAATAAAAAGAAACATTAGATGGAAAAAATATGCTTCAATTTGAGCAGTCATCATTGTCAGAGAAAATTTTCTTTTTTCTTCCAGCTAGGATTTGATTTATTTTCCATGTGAAAAAATAGTAAAAATGGATAGGGTTTTGAGACCTAATGGCCTTAGTTTTCGATGTACCTCTAAAACTTTGAGAGCAAAGTAGTTATTTGAAGCAAAAATGGCATGTTATTTATGAAGTTAATGTAAGGTAAAACTTTTGACATTCCTTAAATTTTAATCCCTCCATAGTGCATGTGATTTCATGTGATCTCTCACCCTCTGAGAAACCGCTTCATTATCTTGCATAACAGTTTGGCAGATCTCCATCTTTGCTCTGCGGAATAAAGGAATAGTGTTTCTACAGAAACAAGTTTTGAGAATTTACAAGATGGAGAAGGAGCTTCAGGTTTAAAATCCAGTTCTTAAGTAACCACCTGTTGGAAGCCCAGCTTTTTTACTGTAGTCATGTTGTTATTAATACTGTAATAGAGTAGGAGCTGAATTTTACAAAAAAATTTTGCAAAATATTTAGAAGCTGTTTTTGTTCCTAAAACAACAAGCTTGTACTATTTTCCTCTGTCTTTAGAATCAACACTTCTAATGTTGGTTTAATTTTGTAGTTTTCAATTGGTAACTTCATTCTCATCTCTTTTCTAACACGTTTAAAAAGGATGAGAAACAGATACCTGGAATCATGACAATTGTATTCTGTTGCAGAGTTACAATTTTGTGGTTTTCTTTTTTAGCCAAAGAAAGATACTGTTCATATTCTATTACCTAACCTCTGTTTTTTGCACACGGTTAAATTTAGGACATGGAGATATATATATATATATATATTTTTTTTTTTTTTTAAAGCTATTTTTAAGACACAAAAAATCTGGACCTATACATTACAGTTCAAAATTTGTCTTTCACATAAGAATTCTCAGTGAGGGGCTGAACTTTTGTGGTTTCTCTTTGTAGGGCAGAAAGGCTGCACAAACCGCCTCTGTGTGTCTTTGCGAGTGATCTGAGCTCAGTGTCTAATGTGAAGAGAAGCTGCATAGATGCACTGCCTGCAGATCACATGTAGAGGGTTGCACTGGGCTGTTGTTGGGACGAGAAGTCTGACAGGGTGTTGGAAAAATTTTGTGTGAGGGCCTGAAGCTTCCTATGGCATTGGAAATTCAGAAAGACCCTGTGAAAAATTACAAGGAAAGACACAATTTCTATTGGTTTTGGGATGTGCAGGTAGAGCTCTGTACTTTGCTTACTGTTTTTTCTTCTACAGGGACAGATTTATCCAAATACAGTTCAGAAGTTCAATGAATGTCCTTTTGTTGATAATTGTCATTCTTAAATGCCGGATTAAAGGAAGCGTATCCAGTTTATGCAGCAACTCCAAACCGGTGTTGCAGTGCCTGTTACTGTTGGGATCCAGTCGTAACATGGGTAAAAAGAAGCTGTACATTCCTTAGGTCTGAAAAAGGCACTTGGCTGTATATTGTTTATGGGTGCATGTACCTATTAATGTGTGTGTAGGTATGTGTGGAAACTAGAGGTCACATGGATTGACTCAAAATGCCAATTTGAAAATACTTATTTTACCAGTAAACAAATCAATGGCAATCACTGAAAGTTTCATTAGATTAATAATTTACACTTATGTAATACAATTGATTTAGTTATTGTGGATGCACTTGAAATCGTTTCAGCTGCACTTATAAAGTTTTAATTTAATTTAATGAATTAATGGATGAATCTAATTCCTGAGAGTGTTATTGAAATGGATTTAAATGTGTCTACACTAAACTGGATATGAAAGTAATCTAATTAATTTAGAACACTACAGCAAAATAATTCCCATGTACAGCTATAGCTGATACTTCTGTGTTGGCTGTCTTGGGAGCGGTGTAGTATCAATTCCAGTTGCAGCACTTTTTTGATCTTAGTGTGTGACCAAGGCAGTGGACACCTTCTTACCTTATCCACAGACATCCTACCCAAAATATTATCAAATAGATTTAAAAAGTAACCAGAGCCATTGCTACCCTGATTCGCTGTGTTCTGGTGTAGAAATTCTCGCCAAGATGTAAGTGCTGCACCGTGGCAGCAGTTGTTCACTAAGGAGTCAATCCATTCATCTGAAATAACTGCATTCACTATCGATCCAGTAAGTTTAACCACCTAGGTAGGCTTTTTGCCATCTATGATGTAATCAACACACAGAACATTCTTCAGTTGTTGCTGCATTAGCTACTGAGTTGTAAGTTTCATCTGCTTCTTGGGAATGGAAATTTAAGTCTTGAGATAAATTAGGGCGTTTGTACACCTAATTTAACATTTGATTGCTTTGTTCTGCTAGGCTACCACAGTAAGTGAGTAGTTCCTACTATGAAATGGAGTAGAAATGAAAGCCAGTGAGCTTTAGCACAAGGTGGTAGGGAGGAGGTTTGTCTCTGTCATGGGAAATGGAGAAACAAACCCCCTTAGTATGTACGTGAATAGTGTATTTCTTTGTTACAGCAAAGAGATGAGCTTGCTTACAGTACTGTTGATCAACTGTTGGTGTCCTTAGGATACCAAGGAAATTTCTGTTAAGTAACAGTTTCTAAACTTGCCAATGTACAAGTGAAGTACTGGTAGCAAGACTGGTCTTTGAAACCAAGGTAACTTGCCATTGGCTAAAAATAAAATTTATAGATATGACAGAATGAGCCCCAGTGGAAAAACATGCCATTGGGACCCACAAAGGCTGTAAACATTTTATGATATATGCCAACTCCATTTATTTTCCTTTTAAAAAAAGAGGGGACAAGTGGATGCATCAGACTGATGTAGTATTTGATTTACACTTTATGTAAAATAAGGGGTTTTCTGATGGACGTGTTTAAGGGCATATACTGCCCACTTTAAACAAATAGTTCTGACTGCAGTCACATTTAAAAGATAAGCCAAATTCATCCTCTGAGAAAAAGTACATAGCTCTAAACAATGAAA
>JAVSBS010013347.1:0-25774 GCA_033124195.1 Coracias cyanogaster
GGAATCTCTCCAGAGAAGGAGACTCCACAACCTCTCTGGGCAGCCTGGGCCAGGCTCCCACACCTTCACACCAAAGAAGAATCATTCCTGTTGCGTTGTAAGATCCTCTCCTTGCGTTAAAGCTTGAGGTTCCCATGGATCTTCCCTTCTTTGGCGTCTGCACGAAGTGTTGAAAGGAGCCCCAGGACTCATCCTGGGCTCGTAATGAACTAGAACGTTATTGTCCCGCGCAAGGATTGTTTGAATGATTTAAATGATTTTCATGACAGGCTTCGTGAGCTCCTGGAGGCAGAGGAACGTGGGTACTTTGCTGAGATGGAGGCACTGGAAGAAACGGGGCAGGAGAAACAGGCGAAGATGAGGGAGCGAGTGAAGTTCCTGAGAGAAAAGAGAGAAAATGAAAGACAACAACTGGTGGCTGAGAAACGAGAGCAGCAATTCAGGTATCTTAGAAAATTGGGTTTGGGTTAATATAAAGAGGCTCTTTAACAAGAAGGTGCCAATAATAAACGGAGGGAGGAAACCTGAATGTGATGGAAATGATAAAAATTAAGGTGGTTTGGATAGGGGTGTATAGAACCATCGAATCCTTCTGGTTGGAAGAGATCTTAGAGGTCATGGAGTCCAACTGTTAACCTCTTCTCCTATCACTTGTTCCCTGGGAGAAGAAGCCAACCCCACCTGGCTCCAACCTCCTCTCAGGGAGTTGTTGAGAGTGAGAAGGTCTCCCCTGAGCCTCCTTTGCTCCAGGCTCAACACCCCCAGCTCCCTCAGAAGTTCTCTAGACCCTTCTCCTTGTGCTCTAGACCCTTCCCCAGCTTCCTTGCCCTTCTCTGGCCACGCTCCAGCCCCTCAAGGTCCTTCTGGGAGTGAGGGGCCCAAACCTGACCCAGCATTGGAGGCTGGGCCTCCGCAGTGCCCAGCCCAGGGGACAATCCCTGCCCTGGTCCTGTGGCCACACTGTTCAGGATCCCTCACGATGCCCAGGAGCTGTTTTCCTCTTGCAGTGCTTTTACAGCGAAGGGCAGGCTGTCAGCTAACAGCCCCATTGCTAGCGGAGCTTTCAGCTCTGCCTGACAGACCTACCAACCTCCCTGCGTTCGCATCTCATCTTACACCTGTTTTCTGCTCGGCAGAGCCGAGGCAAAGGGAAACCAGAGATCCCTTTTTCTGGAGAAGTTCCACAAGCAGTCCATAAGCCAGCAAGTGTTTTTCCAGCCTTTACAAAAGCTCTTCCTGGGGAAGGGAGGATTTGACCTCTGCCCAGAGTGCAGCGCACGAGCCACAATGGCCAGCTGATAAAGTACAGCCTGGGAAGGCGTCAGCCTTTGTCCTCGCATGAATGTCCCCTGGTATAAACCACATCTGATGCAGTTATTAACTGGCACGTCCAGGGAGGGTCTTCCCCAGCTCCAGACTCTGAAACGGTTCTGGTTTCCCCGCCCTCGGAGGAGCTGCCGAGGAGTCCCCTCGACTGGCCGGGTCTGAAGGAGCCCCCCAGCACCAGGCTCGTTCAGCGCTTGTCCTCTCAAGATAAATTCCATTTTAACACTTTCTGCCGAGCTCGGCAGATCACTCTGAAATCTTGATCTAGCTTCCTTCCCATGCTTTTTAATCACCTGCTTTGATGCCTTCGCAGAAGCAGGTCCACCACCTCTCATCCCCTTCGTGCCACATTCCCTCCCCAAGGGTCTTTCTCTTCAGCTACCTCTGTCTTGCTTTAACCCCTTGTATTACAGCTCCAGAGCTCTGAGCAGGAGCACAAGTCCCTTCAGGCTTTTCGTCAAAAGGCCACTTCAGTAGTCTTCTGTGCCAGCTTGCCATGACGCAAGCCCTGCCTCATCACCGGGGATCTGAGCAGAAGACAGTGGTAAACTGAAGGGCCAGCTCTGGGAAGTTCAGGTGATACTGTGAGATCTCAGGAGTCCCTAAAGTCTTCTTTCTGTAGTCACTTCCACAAGCTGACCTCAGATCTTTGCATGGTTGTATCCCAGGTATCAGCAGTGGAGACCATCGGCAGGGAACTGGAAGGAACCCGGCATGGACTGTCGAGGACACTGGTATTGCTGAAGTGTAGGATGAAAAGGAAATAGGTGACTATAAATCAGCGACTGTCACTGGACCGTAATCCAAACTCTAAAGCTGGTGATGCACCGAAACCTGCAGCCTTTCTGCAACGGGAGAGCTCCAGACGCGTGCCGGCGCGGCCATCCCTGGGCCTCTGACACCGCAGCGATGGGTCTTCCTTCCACATTACAGCATCTGTGCAGCTGCTTCTGTACAATCAGATGGCATTCCCATCAGCAGGTCCTCCCCGAGGGAAGAATACGTACACACACCAGCTGAACGAGAGGGTCTCTGGTGACAGGGCAGAAAATCAGTGCTCTGCCAATGCATCAACCCGATGGGATTGCAAAGCTTTGGTGTCAAATCCGTGACGGAGACTGCTTGTTTATTTGCTTGTGAATATGATGTGTGCAATTCCTCTTCAGAATTGTGCCTGGAATAATAAATGGCCCCGGAGAGATGTAACTCATCTGAGAATGCTGACACCAAAACTCTTTAGGTGCAGCTCTGATGATTTATAACTGGCCTCTTTATGTAACAAAGGCCCATTAATTATTCAAAATTTCCAGAGGAAAAAATAGATTAAATATATATTATGGATGGCAATCCTCAATTAAAGATGAAGCCTCATGCAGTCGCGTCAGGCGGATGCAGTGGGGAGCAATGAGGGTGCAGCATTCCCTGGTGAAGGTGTCCTGGAAGGAGCTCCTGCACCAGAACAGGCACATCCTACCTCGGGTGACGACGCAAGATTGAGGATTCTTTGGGACCTCCAGCAGTGGCCCCAAGCAAATGTGCAGCGCTGGGCCAAACAAGCGAGAAGGGGGTTCCCTCCCGAGCCCAGCTGGTGATTAGCTGGCAGCCTGGGGCTGAGGGATGATATCCCTGTAATTCCTTTAGCCTCAGCAGCCCGTAACAGCAGATGCTGCTCCTGTTCAAATAAACACCTAATCCTTCTGTAAATCTCTCCAACCGCTTCCTCGGGATACCCTCCAGCAGAAGCACCCTGCGCTGACTGTGCAGATTTACACCAAAATTTCAGCCCGTTGATGGATGCCTGCGCCTGTGCTCCTGAAGAGCCGAACGATGCCAGCGCCTACTTCTTTGTGGAAAAAGGAAAACACTTTATCTGCCTTCCTGCAGGGACCCGCAGTCCATCGGCTCGTCATTCTCCCATACGACAAATAAAAGTCATAAAAATACCTGAGTGCGTGCCCAATTTTAGCCTCCAATCAGTTCTCCGTGGAGGAGATTTGCTCAGGAAGTTGTTGTTGTTAATGTGTCTTTTTTTCCCGTGGGATTACAGTGTAAATGCTCAAACATTCTCCAAGTACAACGGGGACTTTTTTTTCCTGCTTCTCAATGCCGAGTGTGTTATTTCACAAAAGAACGTGGGCTAGCGGGAAGGATCAGACCCAGCAGCTCCTGGACTAGCTGCAGTGAGCAGGGTTCCTTCTCACAACCCAGCAGTCTGCCGTCGGAGGACAGACAGGGTCTGCTGAGCAAACAAAAACTGTAAATAGCATTTTATGTTTTCGTCGGGTACCCATGGATAGCGCGGGAGAATTAAGTTAACAATAAGCTGGTAAACAGGAAAACCTTCTACTTTGGGTTCGATATATTCTTAAAACGCTCCTCCCGGAGCTCACTCGATCCCAGTGCACTAGACCTGCTCCAGATCTCAAGCAGGTGTTTTAAACCGCTTCCCCAGAGCGCGTGTGAAAGATTACGAGGGGTGGGACCAGAGGGAAGGCCTCCCTGACCAGGGAACACGCGCACTCCGTCTCCCTCCATTGCTTTTTCTGTGTACTCTCAACATAAGTTTTGTAATACGCTTTTCCTTTATTCTGCACTGCACCATCAACATTCGTTTAGATCAGGTAAATATTTTTGCTTCATTTTGAGCTCAGGCTGACATACAACACTGTACCCTGATTATTATTATTAGGTAATTTTCCTGGTTCTCCCCACAGTGAACCAATGATAGTTGGTATCACGGTCTGTGGGCTGTGAACTCCCCCAGTGTCAGAAAGCGCCACTGCGCTTGAAGTGAATTATTTCCTATCACAATTAAAATGAACTTTTTTTTAGCTTTTAGGTTTTTTTACTCATGAGAAACACTTTGGGGAGGTTCACGACATATTCTGTGATCCTCAAACAGTTGTATCAGATTTAAAGAAGCAGCTTTTCTGTCACTTCAGCTCCGCATTTTATTGCTGCTTGTGTCTGAAGTTCCATTTCCATGGACGTGGGGATGAAATCCATCTGACCTGGTCACTCGGGGACCCTTTTATCCCCAACAGAGAGAATCGGGAGCTCTTGAAATGCCATTCAGAGCAGACATCTGAAAAAAGTCAAATGCGTGTTGCCATGAAAGCGCCTCTTTCTCTCCATTGACCGCAGACAGCCCAAGGCAACGAGCTCCAACAGAGGCGCCCACGTCAGAGGCGTCCGGCCGCAGGTGGGAGCGGGACTGGCACTCACAGGCAGCCTAGATCCACCTGACCCCCTTTCCTTCATTTCTCAAAACTAAACGCAATAGTTTAAGAACACATTTCCCTTCAACGTGCTGAAATTTGAGCACAGAGTAGGGAGCATTTTAACTCCGTAAGACGTGAACCAGGGGCCCGTCTGGCCCCTGAGCGCCTGTTCTCTTCACGCGGCCGCAGGGGCAGAGCCTCGGCCCCTCCGCTGCTGCCGGGGCCTGCCGGACAACCCCGGCTCTTGTCGCGTTAGCAAGCGCCAAGGAAATGCACTCGATAGAAAAGCTCTCCCTCCGAGCAGGGCGGCTGCCAGAACTGCTTGGCCACAGCTCAGCCCAGCACACGTGCTCGGCTAAACCGAAACGGATCTAAGCGTGTGCTCAGGTCGAGGCACTCGCTGGGCTGCTCTGCTGCGCCAGGGCCCCTGACCTCAACTCCTCTGTTCCTACCTCCTCTATTTATTTACACTCACTTGGCCATAGCTCCCACCCATGTCAACTGCGTGCTAAAGGAAGAGCAAACAACCATCTCCCGTTAGCAGCCCAGTCAAGTTCACTGTAATGAACAACATCAAAAGAACCAAAACATGTTCCGAGCTCTGCCCGCTGCCTTCTGCTGCGGGCGTACCAAGAAAGCGTAAGTTACCACCCGAGCAAATCCTGAACGGCACCATCAGTGTCGTATGGAAAAGAATTCCATCCATTTCCAAATGTCAGGAGGTGACCAGCCCCAGCCCAGGCGTGAGTTCCTGCCTCGGCTCGTGCTTCCCGCAGGGGTGACGCTGTGTCGGCGCGTCCCGAACGCGGCAAAGCGGGGCAGGGAAACAGCAGCAAGCACCGAGGAGTTTGTCTCCGTGTGTTCCTCGGCTGCCCTGCTCCTGAATCAGCCCGCACACAGCAGCTCCTCTCCGGGCAGAGCCGCTGCGAGGCAGCGCATTTAATATATTAATTAATACAAATCCCACAGCAGTCCTCTTCGGGGCCCTCAACAAGCTTGTGGGGACAGATCTTTAGGGACTGCCTCACCATTTTCCTAGAAATGCCACGCGTACAGATACAAAAACGTTAACTAAACACTGCTGTGGATTTGACAAGAAAACAACAGCAATTACAGATAAAAGCCCAGTGACTAGGCTGGAACGGTGCAAAAGCTTTGCCGTTTCCACTGTAAGCAGCCGTTATTCATTTTCCTGCTGGACTTAACTGTACCAGCTGTTACTCAAATATTGGGAGATGCTACTTAGAAGGTCACTGTCACATGCCAATATCTAGACTTTGCACTGTAAACCCCTAGTCCTTTTAATCATCCACTGACAGCAGACACAATGAAAATCTGAATAAACCATGATCTTCACCAATGCAGATGGTTTGGGTTTTACAGAATTGGCTTGAACAGATTAATAGAGCCACAACCTAAGCAGAAAATGCTCTTTAGGAAATCAGGTGGATGCTTCACCAGCTTACCAAACAGCATTATGAGAATAAACTGCTGCCAGAACCTGTCCAAAACGACATGCGATTCCATTCACTGGACACCATGGCTGTGGATCAGGGCTGGACACCCCGGCTGCGGATCAGGGATGGACACCATGGCTGTGGATCAGGGCTGGACACCCCAGCTGAGTGTCCCAGCCGCTCCGCACCGTGCCTGACACACCGCTCTGGGCCAGCCACGAGCCACCAGAGGCTGTGGTGGTCCCAGGGCCAGCGGTGCAGTATTCCCAATCCCGCAGGCCCACGGGGACGCTCCCTGCTCGGCCCGCAGCCCCACCACATGCTCCGCTCCCGCTCTGCCTCGAGTCACTGGGTGCCGAGGCGACGGTGCCATCGCCGATAGGATCGGCACAGCGTTAATTACATGAGCAATCAGGCTATTTTTAAACAAGTGTGGTTACGCTTGAGGTATTGAGCGCCCAGTGCGGAACCGATTGACTGCCTGGCCTCGGCAGACGCAGAACGCCAACAGTCTGGTGTGAAAATAGGGCAGCCTGCACCGCTCTGCTGCCGCGCTCCTCGCTGCGGGAGCAGCGCACGGCAACGGCAGTTACAGATGGTGCCAGCGAGACGGCGTTTCTTTTGCTGGGGTGCTAGCTGCATGTTGAATGTTGCCCGCCCTTTGTCTTCTAAACCATTATTGCACTTTAATGATTTCAAAGGGGATTTTTAAAATGTGCTACTCCCAGTGTATCACTGGTTCCACCGACCTTAACAAATTGTGAAAGTAATAAGGGGAAGTTACAGATTTTATCCTGTCTTCTCAGTCCTTATTTTAAAATAGAATTTCATTATTTTCACGTCACGCTGAGCTGAAAGAAGGCTGTGTACAGACACGCCTCGACAGAGTTCAATATTTAATGTTGTTACTGAGCAACCTTTCGCTCCAAAAAAATGCTTTTCTCACTGTAAAGCTTGACAGTGGTGATGATTTTTCTCCTTTTTTCTGGAAAACTTTCATAAGACATTTTAATATTTTATCAGGTTTCTGTTTGAGGGACAACATTGCATCTATATTTTCAGCATGTAACATTCTTAAAGCACTCTTAAAATGTCTGGGGGCTGAATATGGTTCTGAACACAGAAATCTGTGTCTGCACGTCAAATATTAACTATTGAAAAACATGTTGGCATTTTGTACACTATTGAAAACGGCATAGAAACTCGTCAAAGCTATGAACCAAGTTGAATCAAACTTCTGCAAAACATAAACAGCTTTTAATATTTTATTACCAAGTTATTTTCTCAATTCTTCTCTGGTTTCATTACTTGAGGAGGATGGAACAGTCATTCCCTGGCCTATATCGAGATACCCTTTTCAGACACTTGTGGTACAGCATGGTAAAAACACCCAGAACACCTCAAAAGACAGAAACCTTCCTGTTGTAGGGACCGGACTAATGTCAGCAACATTGAGCATTGACTGGTTGGAGATCCCACACTGAAATTTCCTTCAGCTGTATGTCATCGCGTTCAAGAATGAAACAGCTTTAGCCAAGATAAGCTGAGGCTTCAGAGTGGCCACTCTTGAGGTGGATCCATTTCATTAGTACGATCCACCAAGTGCAAGGGGTGGATTAGTCTCACCTTTGAGCCAGGCTGTGACTGTCTCTACAGCCAGTGGAATTTTTCTGACTCTCCAGTGGTAGAAAGGTCTGCCCTGACTTTGGGCTGGGTTAATTGTTATTCAGTTTCCAGTATATAATACTTCAGGCATGAACAAGACACTCGCCCCTCCTTTCACAGGATTTACTGTGTTGTAACCTCCCTGTGGTTTTGAGCGCTTTGGATCTAAGTCAAACAGGCGCAGGCAGAAAGTGCTGATGCATTATACATAAAGATCTGCTTTCATAACTTTCTACCTCATGTCAGCGGTAATGCAAAACAATCAAAACAACTTCAAACCTAAGATAAATCATCTTCCTTCTTGACTCCAGATCCAGCACAATGTCGATGAGCGTCAGTGCCAACAAAGGAGCTGCAGCAGCAGAGGTGCGTGGCTGGGGATGCCGGGAGGCAGGAAAGCAGGACCCCGTTTCCAGCAGCAGCACGCCAGGAGCTCACCTCAGCCATGATGTGCCGCTGAACCGGCTCCGCTGGACCGGCCACGGACCTGCTGCGGGGCCAACGCGCGCCAGGGTCCTCCCACCGCAGGACAGAACCATCAGGTGGTCAGAAGCTGGCTCAGGGGTGACAAGAAGATGGATTAAATGGAGATTTCAGGAAAACATAGCAGAGAACGCTCAGATTTACTGGAAAAATGTGTTTTGTCGAGAAACTACCAGGAGAAAATCAGCACAAGCTGACAGCTATTTTTGTCAGGTGTTTCTTTACAAACCTGTTCTGCTTCTGAATTAATATTCAAGCTGCTGCGGCATATCGAGACTGCTGTGAAAGTTATATAATTCTGAAATAAATATTAAATAAAATCTACCATAAGTCAGCTAAGATCAAACATTTTCTCTTTTTTCCCTTCACTTTTAGCTCACTTCAACAAAGCTTTCATTTTTCAGCTTGTCTCTTCCCTTGTTCATTAACCACGTCCTTCAATGGCTGAAGAAACTTTGTAAAATTCACGTCAATCTACTTTGATTCCAGGGAATGTAGGATCATTCAGGAAAAGGTAGTTGATCTGCTTGTTTTTCATCAATCAAAGGGAACTTTTTGTTTGTTTTTTTTATTAAGAATGATTTTTAGGTACATCTAAACGCTCCTAGTTAGGGTCTCGACTGATAAACCCAAAGTCCATGAAGCCAATGTTGTATTTCGGATCTCTCTACCACGTACAGATCTTTCCTCTTAGTGAGGAACAGAACACGATCTGACTTTGGTGGTTGTGCTCTCAGTTTGGTGCGTTTATTTCTAAAGGAGTGGGTTGAAAATGCATGGCTCTAATGTTCCCTGACACAGTATTTCTCAGAAGCAGCAGGGTTTTTATCTTCATGACACATTTCAAAATTCTCTATTTCTTTGTAAATTTGAGCCAATAAGCAAAATTAACATTGAAGAGGCTGAGAGGAGCTCTGTGTTTCTATCAGTCTGTCATAGTTTACAGGAAAGTGAAAACAAAACCACTTTTTTTTTTACCTTTTAAAAAGAAGTGTAACAGAACTGTATGACCTGCTCTGTGAGGTGTGCTACCACAAAGGCTTTGGAAGTGGGTGCTAATTATTCTTCGGGCCTTTGATGTAGTCAGAGGCCTGGTTTTGGACATTACAGGAAATCCTTCCAGTTTACTGTCTCTGATGGTATGTCAGTTTTCCCTTCAGCGGCGTAACTCGATAGGGTGGGTGAGTGGAGGCTCCAGGTCCCCGGAGAGTAGCGCTGTGCTGGCAGGAGGCCCCGAGCTGGTGAGACACACGAGTATGGCTGCTGCGGCGTGGCGGCTTTTCTTCTGTCTTGGTAAGGAAGCCAAGAATGTCCTATCTTACTTACTTTATGAGAAATGCAAATATCACGAGATTTGTTATGCAAACTGTTCCTTTCACTTGGATTTCACGTTCTGTTGGTGTTCAGTAACTCTTGGTTTTGTTCAGATGACTGTGGTACTGATAATCCCTGGCAGATATCTCATGGAGGACAAAAAAAAAAAAAAAGAAAGAAAAGAAAAAAAAGAAAACTGAAAGCTTGATGGAAAAGGGAAAAGTGATGAAAAGTAAAGTTTCTCAAATTTACACGTCCTGTCAGGCTCACTCCACAACATATGAGTCTAATCTCCATGGGACGCTCACCAGCGCAGGTAGGTGGTGGGTGAGGAAGAGCATCCAAGAGACCAAGAGATGAGATGTGATGACAGACACAGAAACTTTAAGAGGTTCACTGAGAAACAGAGTTGTTCCGAATGAGTCACACATGACACTCACTGTAGGGCTGCCTGATTCAGGGCTAGAGCCTCTAATCTCCACAGCATCTACAGAGCAATGCCGTCTCTCCTGTTGCACCACCTGGGCATGTGCCACACGCCACCCGTCAGGGACACTGCCCGCTGGGCATCCTACCCCAGCCTCGCCCCTCGCTGGGAGCCCTCCTTACTAATGCTCTAAGTGCTGCTCACTGCTTGCGGGGCAAAAAACCCCAGACAAGCCCCTGAGACTGGTGTCGTTCACATTCAGGCTCGTCCAGTTTGGTGTCCTGCCTCTGCCGGTGGCCAGCGGCAAACAACAGGCCAAGCACGCAGTGACACTTCTGCAGCGCAACCTCCCAGCTTCCACAGCTCAGAGGCCTTCCGAGCCAGACTCTGTAGTTTTGATATGTTTTTCTTCTCTGAACTGGTCAAAATCCCTTCGGAACTCGTGTAAATTTTTGGCATTATCCCGGAATAACAAATTCCAACATCCTGTGTGAAAAATGCCCTCCTTCCGTTTGCTTCTCTAGAATTTGAACTATTTAATTGTATTTATCCTGTTTCTTATATTACGTTTAACAGGGAATAATTAGCAGCTGTTTATCCTCTCTGGAGATTTATGCTTTTACTGGCTCATAGCTCCCTCGTTCCGTTCCCAGGCTGCAGACCAGTCGCACACCCAGCCCCTACAAGTACACAAGCTTTTCTTCATCTTTGCTCATCTGTGGCCCCATCACACCTTTGGTTCAGTCTGCCACCTCTTTTCTAGGCTTTAGGCTCTAGGATTTGGGGATCTGAAGATTGGATGTCATCACGGTGAGGGTGCAAGAGGATTTACACCAAAGCATTTTACTGTATTCTGTCCAGTTTGCTGTTTCCTTCTGAGTTACTCTGAACCCGTCTGCTTGGGAGCGGCTGCCCAGGCAGCTCTGGACAGCTACAGGGTGTTGAGCTGATGTTTCCAGAGACCTCCCGACAGCGAGGGTAAGAACCCCAGGAAGCAGGGCAGGACAGATCACTGCCTTTCTCTTGGGGTTGCCTCTCTCTGCTACTTTGCATTTATCCATATTAAACGTCATCTTGCTGCACTCCTGCCCACTCATTCAGTAGCAGGAAATTATTGTGCAACTCTTCTCAGCTGGCTTGGTTTTTTTTTAAATTATCTCTGATAATTTAATAATCACCAGTAAAACTTTTCACTTCACGATCTTTAACAAATTATTTACCAGCATATCTAACACGAGGCCACAGCACAGATCCCTAGGAAGCTCTGCTCAGCATCCTTCTGCTCTGCGAGAACTGATCATCCTATCTCCTGTTCTATAACCAATTGCTGGCCCAGGGAAGGAGCTTCCTTTTTCAGGTTTCCATAAAACCCAGCTGTCAGGCAGATCCCAGACCCACACACTTGGGAACTTGCTCCCAGTGATGTGGCAGACACATGAAGGCAACGTCGCACTCCAGGCGCTGTTGGCTCATTCCTTGATTTGGTGTTTCCCATAGATGGTACCATTTCTGCCAATGTGTCCTCAAAGCTGGACCTGTTGGGGGGCGGTTCCCAGGTTCCCCCTGGAGCCCTTTCAAAACTGGTGGAACTGCTGTTGCCCACCACACCTCTCTGTGAACAGCGATTAGTTCTACTGGACCTTCACAGTGACCCTTTAAAAAGTCCCTTTCAGTATTTTCGGTTCTAAGCAGTGCTGGCCTCGGTCTGGACTTGAAGACAAGAAGAGGCTCCTTTTCTGCAGTCTGTCCATACACAGCAAATGGAACCACTCGTGGTTTACATCCTGGGACATTTTTGTTTCTCTGTAAAGTGTCACGTACGATTTTTAGGCCAAGTATAAGATATGAGTACACAATGACATTGCCCAATTACCGTGCTGAATGTGTTCTAAGACTGAAAAAAAGATCAGAAGATGTCATTTGATGCTATTGCCCTTCTAGTAGTCAGCCTGAAGCTCAGTTAGCTCCCTTTTTGAATTTCCACAAGAAAGGCTTTGCTATCCCTAAACCAGACAGCTCGTTTCTACATTTTTAGCTGCAGAGGATCTGCAACCTGATTTAGAAAATAGGCAAAAAGAGGCAACCTGAGAGATAAGCCCCCTCACTCTTCCAATACTGCTGCAGGCAGGAAGACGCCTCTGACCCCGCTGCAGGAAAGGACTGGAGGACAGAGGACATGCCAGTGAGTGTCCACACGCACCCGTCCTGCCCAGCCGCACCAGCAGACGCGCAGCACTGGCCAAAACCTTTAGAAGAGAGCAGGCAAGGTTCCTGCGAACGATGCCATACACCTGCCAACAACCCAGCTGCAGGTTTCACCCCAACAGCAGGCACTTTTCTTCCCAATTTCCCTTTCTTTTTCCCCAGAGCATGGCAGGGAGGCAGGTGCCCCAGCCGGTATGATCCACCACTGCGAAACAGCAAGCCTGCCTCTGCCAATCCAAACAGCCAAGTCCCAAGTGATGGCAAGCACCATGTTCAGCATGGATCTAGATAAAGTCCCGGGGGCAAACGCATGGTTAAAGACTGAAAATACACCCTGCTCATGCCAGTATTTATTTTAAAACTCTGCCTAATGTGTATGTTGGGAGATAGTTACTCAGCTGCTGTCATAAATCTTGCCCAAAAGTAATTATTTGCCATTGTCATGCCTTAACAGGCTGTGCCTCAAGGTTATGATTTTCTGACCCATGTTGTGTTGTCCCTGGTGTTATTAGTAGATTTTGTAAGCCACTTGCCTTTTTAATCCCCCCCATTTTCTGTTTTCCTTTTTCTGCTGCAGCACACCCTCTTCTACCCCACCTAGCCATTGCAGGTTGTGACCAGACACCCCTGGGTCCGCAGGCCTGCAGCCTTCTATAAAAGGGACTGGCTGCAGGTTTGGTACTTCGAGCATCAGGAGGGCTGCCCTACTAAATCTGTCTTTTCTTAGCACACGTACCCTATTAAAGCTGGTGTGCCACCTGAGCGCTGGCACAACGCCACTCTGACACATGGGCATTGTGGTACGCTCTGTACAAGCCTGAAATGGGTCTGCCCAGGGTAGGATTCAAGCCCAGGACACTGCAATGATATTTTTGGCTGGCGTACCCACAGAGAAAATCCCAAGGCAATGTTTCCAGTGTTCACTAACCTCCAGCACTGGATTTGAGGCATCTCATGTCTGATTAGCAGCAATCCCAGCTTACCTCAACGCCCCTGAGCTATATCTCTGCCAACACAGAAAAGCCAAGCAGGAGCTTCCTTCCCCCCACCCCGTGCTGGAGCTGGCCTGCAACACTTGGGACAACCCACACAAGCTATCTGCAGGGAAGTTGCCTCTCACTGCTGAGAATTCAGCAATAAACAACATTCATACAGCAGAATACAACCAGCTCTGGGATCTGGCCTGCTGGAAGGAGGAGGGAAGGAAGAGAGGGGTCAGCTTGAGTTCTGGAGCGCTGCCCATGGGAAGAGGGATGCAGGAGATTAGGTCTCTCAGAAGTTTCCAGACTGCTGCCTATACTGCCCATTCTCAGCAGGATTATCAGTGGAAATCTGCACTATTTGAGTAAAGGTAAAAGGCTGCATTGTAGGTTATTTCACTTATGAGAAGTCAAGACCAATTCACTTATTTTCAGAAACACATAGTCTTGTACTGTTGGGCACCAGCTACAGCTTCTCTGTTCACAGGTCCCTTTCAGAAAGGACCACCTAAAATCCCTCTTTCTAGATGCTCCTTGAAGGAGACATTGCTGTGTCCAAGCTGGGAAGCTCTGGGAAAGGAAGGAGCACAACCTACCTAAATGGCCTCTCCCCAGTCATTCCTGTCCCAAACAGTGATCAGCAAAACCACCCTGCCCGCCCCATCTGAATTGCAAATCAGGCACGCATATCACTTGTTGGAGGGTGGAGACCTCTCCCTGTGCTTTGGGTTTTGTAACAACATTGTTTGTGCTGCAGATGACAATCATTTCTCCTGCAGCGTCTGTAGGGTACTGAATGGCTTCTTGTCCAAGTTACGACAGGTCTCTCTCCTGCGCCTGGGAGGTTTTAGAAGCTGAAGGACAGCTTTTTCTCTAGGCTAGTTCATTCTTTGGCTTGTAGGCTTTGGTAACAAGACTGCACAGCAAGTATGCTTTTTTTTAATCTCACCACCACCCAGATCAAGGGACGAGGCCAATGTGTGCCGCAGTGACTCTTCATCCCACAGGCCTTGGCATCCTTCCTAGTGCAGGTCTTGAGCTCCAACAACAGTGTGGGCTTGGGTCTTGTCTTGACACAAGCTGGGATACAGGCTGTGGTGCACACCCAGGTCCCTCAGGCTGTCTAACCAGCCAGGGTGCCTGTGCTAGAGGGGTTTTCCTGCAGCGCAGCAGGCCCACGACAAACACACAACTAGAGCAGAAGGGTAACAGTTCCACCGAAGTAAACAGAGCAATGGTCGCTTGCACCAGTTGCTAATCTGGCCCCTGGTGTCCCTGCTTTGCATACACACCCTCAGCACCCTTGCCTCGGGACAGTCTGTGTCCATGTGAATACCGGAGGGACACACCTATCGCTGTCGTTCCTCTTTGGGCGCTGTTCTGCATTACTTCTTGAAACCGCAGAAGTTGCTATAGGAAGAATCATCATCCTCAGCATCTCCCACGTGCTGACACCTTCCACCTTCCTGCCACTGCTTTCCAGCCTCCAGCTACCACTATGGCACTAACTGGTCAGCACAGACAAGGACCCCTCAAAACAGCAGCGAGGGGAGATAACAGTCCCACTAAAAGTTCAGATTGGAGGTGACAACAGGGATTGCAAACGGTAAAAAGAGAGTGAAGAAGAACGGGAGCTTAGTGTGCACCATGCACGTGGCACCGCTCATTACTTGAGGAAAGGTTGCAAGTGAGAGAACACCAACTGATTACCCTGGGAGCCAGCAACTTCTGCTTCTTTTGAATTACCAAGAAATACATCCCCTTTAGTAACCTTTTCCCCAAAACAGCTTCCAGCTATGCTTCTGTGTGCAAACTGCACCGACTTTGACCTCTCTGGGGTATTTTGGGCGGCCTGGGCCACGGCAGCAGAGCATGGGTGGTGAGTCACTGCCACGCCACTGCCCCACAGATCACACCTCTCAGCAGCTCTGTATTAGGGGCACCTGCTTTCGGCTTTGCCTCCAGCCCGCAGGTCTTCTGGCACCTTATTTTCACTGCTCTAAATCACTCCTGTGATAACCACAGAACTAAGGTGTCAGGCAATGATACTGATGCTAATCCTACCCGCTCTGCTCTTTGGCTGATTCCTGAAGTCCGTTATCTAGTCTCCATCAGCGCAGATTATTGCACACACTTCAACAAGGGCCGTCACGCCCATTAGACCGTAGCGGAGACTCCCAGCACAGCCCTGCTCCTCGCCGTGCACCCAGGCTGTGTTCCTCCCAAAGGAGACCTGACCTACAGCGCTGAGCCAAGGCTCCGAAACTCCTCCAGGCACTACATACCGATGTATCTGGATTGTCCTGCTTACTCCTTTCATTTTGTCAAAACAAACTAGCATTGAGAGCAAATCACAAAGGAGAGGGATGCTTTAAAATTCTACTGTATAGCTACACCAACATGAAAGCTAAATACAACCACTGGTATACTGCTCCGTGAGATCCTAGCGACGTAACTCGGGAGATTTGCATATGTTTTAGTATCTGACATTCTTTTTCTTAATCAAAATCAATTCAACTGCGTTTTACAACCTATTTACAACCACTGGCATACTCGCGTTCAAGAGCTTCTTCATAGAGAACTGCCCCTCGCTAGCAGGTTTATTGCCAGCACCCAAGAAGAGCAGTGTCAGGGACCCGTGTGCGCAGACGCTCACAGAGTCGGGGTGCTCCTGACGGGAGTGGCCTCTAGCAGCGTGCCAGCTCCTTTATACCCAGTGGTACGAGTAGAGCTCGATAATTACACAGCGCCTGCACGCGTATTCAATTAACAAAGGCCAACTACATCCCCCTGCCAAGAAAGGGACACGATCTGCATTGTGATGATGGAGCCAGAGAGGAGCTGCAGTCAAACTGCTGCGACCGGCAGCAGCCACGAGGCAGAGAGCGTGGTGCTGAAACAGGGACCTGTGAAAGGAGCTGTATGTCACCGCTGGCCGCTCCACTATTTCTGTGAAAAGTCTGGCTTAGGTCAGCGTAAATATTCAGGGAGTCACGTACATCTTGGTTTAGCTGGTGGGATTTTCTACCAGTCTTGTGTACCCTTATCTGCTTTTCCACCTTATGTGGTAGCTGTAGTAGCTCCAGTCATTAGCAAAATGGCAGCCACTTCCACCCACTCTTTTGATGAACTGTTTACAACTGCCTCTGATCTGAGATTTGCCCACACACACACATGCACTGTTTTAAGACCATTATATTGACCTGTTAGAAACGCTGTTTCTCACTTTGGCAGCACAGACAGTCTCCTGTGGAATGTAGGATATATTGCTACTTCTTCTGTGAGAAATGTAGAGATGGATGGGGAAAATTATGAAACTTGAAGCCAGGAAAGTCTAATTAGATAAGCCAACCCTCCTCCTAGTGCATGTCAGTTTATATTAACAATGAGATACGTTATTAAGGCTATCCCTACTTTCTTAACCTCATCTTTATAAAGGAGAATTTGTTTGCTTACCTCAAATTCAGATGACCTCAGGAATTTGCTTCTCGTAGAATTCAAGGCAGGTCAGTCAAAATGGATCTTTTCCACAGGCTTTTGTACTCTGATGGCACAGCCGTAGTCCCACCTCATCATGCCTGAAGTTCCAGGAGGAACAGCAGCGATCCCAAAACCATGACCTTTCAGACCCTTTAAAACATGGCAAACATACAATTAGTAACATGCAAACCACATCAAGGGGGCATGTCAGGAAATATCAGCCCTACCATCTTTTTTCCTGTCATGGAGAGGTTTGGTCTCCCTCTCCCACTAGCAGCAACGACCTTCACCATTTCTGTGCCTTCATTCTGTGTATACTCATTCAGACAGCACTAACAGAGGCTCTGGAGCATTTCCAAGGCATAGGGAGGTCTCCTGGTGAAAACCCCGAGGTAGATTCCTTGCAAATCTTTATTAGTGTTCCCTACCAGTTGCTAATGTTTGGTTTTCTACATCACGGCGAAAACAGCCTTTTCCCTGGCTTCTATCTCGGCCATCTAAGATCGACTGGCATACCTCTTACAGTAGTTCTTGGAACTGTATGTTTAGCTGCTGCCTGTGGAGAAGGCAATGACCTGAGAAAGCCCGAGGACTTCATTTACATTACACATTGCAGTAAGCAGGAACTAATTTTACTGAAGTCCAAGAAAACAGTAAAAGGATTACTGTTGTTAAATGAAGGACTCGCACAGTTGTTTCTTCCCTGGAAGCTGTTATCTGCCCTGCCTCCCACTACCGCTGAGGCTCGGTGCAGCCCGGGAAATCTCAGGGAAGCCAACATCCTCCACCTCACTTCTAGCAAAAGCAGCAACAACCCTGGCCAGCTCGGGCTGGATGGGTGTGCTCTCCTGGAAACACTTGTTCCTGTACAAGGTTTAAAGCATATTTATACAGGACACGAAGGTTTGGCAAAAAAAGACCTTTTGTGGTTTCCTCCAGGTAATGTCCCCCCTCCAAATCTTTCTGAAAACACCTGTTTTAAATAAAACATGCTACATTAAAAGAAGCACAATTACTCTTACATTGTTTGCTTTTGTGGTTTTTTTTTTTGGTGAAGCCAAAGGGTTTAGTCATCTCCCGGCTACGGCAAAGCAAAGGTTTGGATGGAGCAGGTCACCTGCCTCCTCCAGTGTCCGGCTGCAGCCAGCCAGCCTGGAGACCTGGGAGATCCTTGGCACCGAGAACTACAGCATCACTCTGGAAGGGATGGAGACTGGGCTCCAGCCCCACCAAGAGGTTCTCAAGATACGACATAAATCCCATCAGCACTGAGATCTCAGTGTTTAATGAGCTGTTTGGTTCCACTTCGTTCCGTAGTGCTTTTAAGAATTTCTGTGCATTCAACCAAATAAAATTGTAATAGCACAATTTATTAAATGAACTTCTCAAAGAATCTAAAACATGGGAATCCTGGAGCCATGAATACTGCAGCAATAATATTTTAGAATGTAAAAGAAAGCTGTAAGTATTTGGATGGCATTTTCATTAGTGTGATTGCAGTGTGAAAATTAATCAGTCATCTGTACGTTAGTTGAATTATCTTTACAAACAGTTCATTTGTGGGCTGAGGAAGCTGGGATGCATACCACGAAACCAACGATGTGTAAAAGTGATCTGAAATATTTTCCATCTGTTTTCTTATACTTTGCCTAGCTCAAGCTGCAGACACATCTGCGTATTATCACCAGTATCAGCCATAAACGCAGTCTGTGCGTCTGCCTGCCGACGAGGTGACAGCAAAAATACCCGCGGCTGGCTGTGGGGCCAGGCCAGCGACCAGTCCTGCGCGGGGGCTGCGAGGGGAGGTCCGTGTTGGGGGTAACCCCGTGGGCAGCGCAGCCCCTCCGCTCGCCCGCTCCCCGCAGTGGGGTGGGGAGAATCAGACGGGTAAAGTGGGAAAACTGGTGGGTGGAGATAATGGCAGTTTAACAGATAAAGCACAGGCGGAAGGAGGAAATCCTGGACTAGATGATCTCCAGAGGTCTTTCCAACTCCTACTATTCTGTGATTCCTTCACTCGTTCAGCCTCCCCCAGGACAGGCGGGCTCCATCGCACCTAACGGCAATCGGGGAAGACAAATGTCATCACTCCAGACGTCCCCTTCCTCCTTCCTCCGCAGCTATTATTGCTGAGCATGACGCCCTACGGTCTGGAACATCGCTGTGGTCAGCTGGGGCCGCCTGTCCCGCCTGCGTCCCCTCCCAGCTCCGTGCACCCCCAGCCTGCTGCAGGGTGAGGAGCAGAACAGCCCCTGGCACTGTGCAAGTGCCGCTCGGCAATAACCAGCACGTCCCCGTGTCACCAACACTGCTCTGGTCACAAATCTGCTACGAAAAAGAACCTCTCCCCAGAGACCGCAGATAAGGATGATTTGGGAGAAGCAGGGTCTCTCCTCAAAACACAGATTCAGAACCATCTAATAATTAATTTAAAGCATCTTTTTCTTTTGGGTATCCTTTACAAAGACCTGCCACAAAGACACGATGCCCTATTTAAACAAAGAGTATGCATGTTGCTCCAGGATCAGACATCCTTTTAAATATTAGATTACACATGGAATTTAATTACGGAATGCTTTTCAAAAATCCAAACGATTTGCTATTTTATTCAGCTTTTCCACATTTTGACTATAAGGTACAACCAGTTTTGATTCATTGCTTGTTTGGATGTGTCTGCTTGAAAAGTGTTTTACCTGAGCTTCATCTTTCACAAGGGTCATATTCTGCTGACACCAGAATGATATCTTTGCTCAGGAGCTGCATTCCAGGCTGGATTCTCCATCAAGAAGAAATGTGAGATACAGACATGGGGTATACTCTAAACAGACATTTTGTGTACCGTAAGCAGAAGGCAACTGTCCCTGTTGCACCAAGTCCTTGTTCCAGGAGAGCACCTGCACCTTAGGAGCCTTATCTGGAGATGGACCTCACCAATGACTCACCAGCTCCCATCTCAAAACAACCTCAGGGAACAGCAGCTTTTCTCAACCCCAAGCATCTCGTGCCCATGAAAAATAAGTGCTTTTGGAGTGTGTATCACGGGGCTGTCTGGTGATAGCTGCCATAACAACCACTATTACCTACACAGCTCTCTAAGTGTATCCATAAGGCTGACAAAACCATCAAGATGTCTTGCTTCTTAGGATTAACACTACAAGAGAGTTGTGGCGTGGGATAAGGAATAACCGTTTAGAAAATCCACATACCAAAATACCCATGGAAGTACTCAGTCTTTCAAGGAGCCCAGAAAGGCACTTCCCCCTTGGCTGTAAAGTCCATGTTGGACGGTTGGCCAAGCATCCTACGCTAGACACTCCAAGCACTAGAGACAAAGGAAGAGGGAATGAACAAAACAGAGAAGAGGGAAGTGAGATGAAGGAATTAGAGGAGAACTAGGAGGAGTGTAGTGAGCAAAAGGGTGAGTAGGAGGAAAATAAATCTGAGATGGAGGCGGGTGAGAGGTACATAAAGCCATCAAGATGATACCAGATTACAGAGTCGTGAGTCAAACACTGAGGCATGAAACAAGTCTACAAAGGGTATCCCAGATTCTTCTAATTCACACAGAAACTTCTGCAAATAACACACTCTGCCAGAGATACGTTACGCAAAATCAATATTCATCTTTGTGGGTTAAGTAATGTTTAAAGAATGAGTCACTCAGCTGATGTATGTATGCAAGTCTGAGCGGTTACATAGGTTCAAAACGTGAGCAAGATACAATAAAACAGAAGAGTGGGATTAAATATTGTGCAAAACATAAAAACTGAAATGATTTTGACAACTTTCACCCTGAAAAGGGGGGAATTTGCATGGGTCATACCTACATGCTAGACAGGTCCAGTTCTTCAGGATCTTGCCGCAGTCCCACTTCACTGAAACCATCTCTCCAGAATATAGAATTACTCTGTTCTTGCCTCCTCAGCAGGCTGGTGTTTGTGCACCTCAGAGCAGGGATGCCTTTCTCCTCAACGTGTCTGCAAAATAGGGAATAATAGAAATTATCTTTCTTTTGAAACAGAGCCCACGTGTACAGACACAGCCCTGGACGGCCAAGCAGGGCCATGGGGCTGGCCTAGACCAGGCTGGGATGTCAGCTCACTGAAAAACAGCCTCTTGGCATGAAACAGAGCAAATTTAAGGTCTGAAGAGCTATCAGTTCAATTCACCCAACCTCTGAATTAGACTCATGAACATTTTTCTTCAACAAATACACTGGGAGTTAAAACATTAACCTGGCAAACAAAAAAATGGCCAAAATCATATTCTGTGAAACCTGTGACATCTCCTCTTGACTCAAAACTTTATCTACACTTGCTATTTCTTCAAGTTTACACTTCTTCACAGCATCTCCTAAACTTCTTGGCCTCACAGACAGCAATCAACTTGGTTTTACTCCCAGACCACCAGCTCCTGGTACCTGTGACCACCCGTGAGGTGCCGTGTTGGTGTGGGCTGTGCCTGTACCTGCCCACGCTCTCACAGACACGGCTGCTCTGCAAACCAGAGCACTGCGAGCCGCAGCCCTGTTCTAAATACGGAGCGGGACCCGTCCAGCATTCCTAAGCTGCTCATCCTCTGTGCTGCTAAGGAAATCACTGGATATTTAGACAAATACAGGTTTTGGCAGAGAGAAATGTGACCCCCTTTGTTAGGTGCTTTAGCGGGTATTTCGCTTCTCATTTCAGAACACTGCCTCCATAGACCTTAGAGTAACTCAGGATGTCGTTCCTGATTAGTATTTTCCTAGTATCTTCCTTCAGAGCTGCAGAGCCATTAAGAACCACACAATTTCTCTGACTGAAAGATTTTTGAAAGTGGAATTAATTTTCCTAACCTCTAAGCCTCTTGTGTCGGCCACTCGGTCCTCGGCCCAACATCAAAGCAGCAGCTTTTTGCTGGCAGCAGCAGCATCTGTTGCAGCCGCACGGACAGACTGTCCTCCCCTCAGCTGGCTTCTGCTCGGTCCTCGCTCACTGGAGGTGGTGTCCCTGCTGACTCTGGATGGCCTCCTGCAGCAGGGGAAACATCTCATCCATCCTGCAAAGACAAGAGTGGAAATGCTGCAAATTCCTGCCACTGTCTTCTGGCAGCCATCCCTTCAGTGCTCCTAGAGCACGCGCATTATTTTACCTGAAAATGAGACTGAGTTTATAATCAAGCCTACTAACTCAATAAGCTATGTAAGTTTAGAGAAACGCAGTGGGTGCAAGGGTGTCGCGAGAAAGCCGAGTGTTTGGCCGTCGCAACACCTGTGGTAGCAGAAGCAGCGCTGGGAGAGGCAGCACGGGAAAGCTGCCGCTGGAACGAGCGGCAGGGCGATGCTGCTGGCCCAGCACCAGCAGGCCTGGGGAGGGCAGAAGCAGAGCTAAAGGACAGGTCTGTGCCTGCGCAAGCACAAGAACAGGCTGCAAAGCCAAACGCCTTTGACGTGGCTCCCAGGAAAGAGAGCAGAGGTGGCAGAAGCGCGGCTCTGAAGGGGAGATCTCACACAGGCCACAAATCGCCTCCATCTTGCCTTGCTGAGGAGCTGTTGCAAAGACTAAGCCCTCTCCTCGTCCTCTGTGTAAACGTTTGGGAGTGGCTTTGAGGCAAGTCAGGACTTTGCAGTTCTTGGCGGAGCAGCGAGGTGTCTCGGACTGCACCACCCAGCAGAACAGACACCGGGCTCCCTCTCCGAGCGCTCGCTGCTGGTTCAGAAACAAAACAGAACAAGGTATCTTCTGATTGCCGGTCACTCTTCCTTATTCATGCTGCTCTGGGTATCTATGCTGCTAGCTTGGGACATGGTATGTCCAGTGGAAAACTGGGGGAGATGTTTCCACAGCTCAGAACTACCCCGAAGGCCTTGCAGGAACGTACATAAGTATTTTCAGAGTGGATCTGACCGACCTTTTCTCCTCCACAGGTTTGATTAGTAAGTACAGGATAGTGAGGGGCAGTAAAGGATGATTATAAAAGAAAGCGCTCTGCCCCCAGTTCCATAGAATTTGCAGAGTTTCACCAGAAACTGGAGGTCTGCTTTTCAGACTGCGTCTTTACCCCCACACAACCCAAGCGGGACCTCTCCCTGGGGAATGTCCACACACACAGAGAGCCCTCAGATGTGCACGTGAGGGACCTCAAGTGTATGGAGAGGTGAGTGGATATTATGGATATAGGTGAGTAAAGATTACATAAAGATACTGTGCTCAGCACACCAAAACTTCTGTGCAGGACAGTGGGACGCTAAGGATCCCCCGATGAAGAAGGTCTTGATGAAGCACATGGAATTATCACCTCTATGAGTTCAGTGATACAAGCGGGAAGCTTCATGATGAAATAGTAAGGTGTGGAGAGTGGCAAACAACCTCAGCCCAGCTTTTAAGGCTTTGCTAGGAGGAGCCAAACTTTAGCTCGCTTGTGCAGCCACTTGGGATCAGACGAGGCAGCCAGGACGCTGCTCAGACGCGATGCAGAATATGTACCAACAGATTCTGTGCCTGGGTTCAGAGCATCGGTGTCTGTTCAGAACTCCAGCACAGCCAACGTCCAAGATAGAGCCTGTATTTCCTTTCGCCCCCAAGGGCACGGGGAAAAGCAAAGCTGAGCGCAGCCGGGCCAAGAACCTTGGCAGTTCTTGTGAAATAAGACAAAGCATTAGAAGCACTGTCTCCTTACTGGGATTGAATTCCTGTTCTTGAGTCCTGCTAGTGCTCCCTGGGGTACAAATGTCAATGCACTAGAACCATCCACCCAGGAGAACCAGGAGTAGAACTCCTCTGGTATTTTCGGAGATGAAACATTGTGTGCTGCAGGAGAGACAGCCCTGTTTGAAAAGGAGTCCACGACTCGGGGTGTTGATCTTTCCGGATGAAATTCAGTCCTGACTGGCCAGGCATCATGTGGAGACTGTTTGCCTGGCATTTCTGTATTCATCTCCATCTGGTGTGCTTGGAAGAAAAGCCAGAAGAATGCAGCGAGTGATACCTCATCTTGCCAGAAGACCTTCCAGGTAGCAGATAATGCCAATGGCAGGACATGCTCTTCAGGAGGGGATCACATATCTCCTTGACTCAAACAACCCTCAGAAGAGCAAACTCCTTCTCTGACATTGAGAGATCTGTAGGTAAATCATCAGCAAGGAAGGGCGACAATTCCATCAGAAATACTGAGTCCTAAGCTCCCGAAGGTTCAGCAGATTTGCATTTCTGTGCCAGATTAACACTTCTTTGCTTTTAAAATTCTGAACACAGTCTCTTCTGCTGACACATAGGGGGCTGGTAACACCTGCCAGAGGGAAGCTGGGGACAGGGCATCTCAGACCAATCAAGTCAGGCTCTTCAGAGCTTCTCTGGCAAGACAATAACCTGCACTAATTTGGAGAGCAAGGCGGTTGCCATTTACGTGCCGCTGAAAGAGCAGAAGATCGGAAGATGTATGTGAAATGTCTGTGCCATTATTTGCTGTTTATTTCCAGTGACGTACAGCTCCAAGGCTTTCCAGCAGCATGACGGTGTTGCCAGCTGGGCAGCATTGCTACGGAAGTGGAGCTTTAATTGAGAATTCCAGTTCCTGGGAAACAAACACATGGCCTGGGAGGACTCTGTTGGGCAAACACTATCTGCAGGCAACAACAGTCAGCCAGCATCAACCAGAACCTAAACGCTTTGCTTACCTGAGGATGCAGGTTGAACACTACAGGGAACTCGCTTCTCAACCTACCCAAGCAAGAGTCAGGGATAATCCTCCAGACATCTGTTCAATTATTCTAGAATAATATTTTTACACTTTGATGGACATATCTTTACGGTTTGAAAGCCATGGTACACTCAAGATAGTCCTGAACATGTTACTTCTAAATGATCCCCCAGCAAGCAGCCCAGATGCTGGGCTGTGTACCAGAGACTTGGGTTTAGCTGAGCAGCAGCAATAGCTGAAATAATCAAAATAAATCTGCCTCTGAAGCAAGCTCAGTCAATAGATGCTAATTCACCAAATCTAATAATTACATGCTTCCTCCTGTGAAACTTGGAAGAAAGGGTCTATTTCCAAGAGACTGTGTTTAAGCAACAAAGAGAAGAGAACACATGTTTATGTGGGTGCGCACATATAATATAAACATATTATTGGGTATTTTTTGGTCCAAATAGCAGCACTTTAGGAGAAGCTTCAAAAATTTAATGCAGATGTGACTACATTAAAATTGTGGACATTTTTAGAGAACCCATAAAGCATAAGTGACATTTACCAGCAATCCAGTGCTTAGGCACTTCTACGGTGCTTACTTGGGGAGTTTAATCAAGCAAACGCTATCAACCTCTAACATCATAAATCAGCCAGTTTAAGAAGTGATGGGGGCCTAAAGTAGTGTGAGTGAATGACTTTTTAGTTAGCTCATGCTTCTCTGCCTATTAAGTCTTGAATTTACTCCAAATGCTTATCTAAAAGAAACCCCAAACAACAGAGGGATACATTTTACTGTGAAGATGTCTGATAATAATGAATTCTCATTTATTACAGCACTGAATACGTGATTCTCTCTGCCCTGCGATTCAAGAGCACCCTGAAAAATTCCAGTGTTCCGAGAGAACACAGAAACGAGCCAGTTGTAGAGGCTGCTGCAGCACTGCGCACAAAGGCCACAACATCACCTTCAATCCCTATGGAAATGGTGACGAGCCCAAATATTATAGTGCAAGTTCTTCTGGTTCTAAAAGATGGTCTAAGAGTTCCAATGGTGAGTGAAGCACTCCATGGTCCCAACTATTATTAGTGCAGCTGGTTGGCAGGTACAACCTCTCCCTCCCCTCATCACGGTTTAAACTAATCTTCCCACAGCATCTGAACCTCCATAAGGCACCTGTCTGTAGAGATGGGGTACACAGAAAAAGACCAAAATAATTTCTTTTCACTGTGCATGAAGTTTAGTCAATCCTGTCAGTACTTCCTGTCTTGGTACATTTCAGCAAAGACCGAGCAGACTTTTTGACTACTGTTAAATGGATGCAAAGGTGCCATTCCTACTTGAAAGCCTCCTCGTGAACACCGGTGCTCCACCAGCTAAGGGCTGTGCAGTCCCAGCCGCAGCGGGGCCATGCCCACTGCCCTGCTGACCTACCTCCCGTCTGTGGGCGTTAAAGTTCTGCAGCACCCGCTAACAAAGGCCTGCGGAAGAACCACAGAAGCTCCGAGACACAAAAAGAAACAGGACACCATGACAAGTTTTTTAGAAAG